>APFE030416893.1:24657-48533 GCA_000404065.3 Pinus taeda
AATGAGGCTCGAAGGCCTATTTATTGTAGAGAAACAATGAAAAACCCTTAACATTCCAAAACCTAACCCTAGGAGATGAAACGCCAAACTGTGGGCCCCGTTTGGGGGTAAGTTGGTACATCAACTTCCCGGGCTCGTAACTTTAGCATATGATCTCCGTTTGATGCGTACAATAGCTCATTAGAAAGATCTATTCGAGTACTATCATTTTTGGAACAAGAAAAATCAGTCCATTCCATGGACCCATGTTGCCCTCGGATTCCCCAAATAACGTCGTTTAGGGCCTCAAAGCGGCTCCGGATGTTCAGGACCCAAAAAACTGCTAAAAATAGTAAGTTGTGCTACAATTAAGGAAACTAAAAATGCTGAGAAAGACAATGGTGGGGGTCCAGGTGGACTTGGCAGGTGGCCACCAATATCCACCTGGATCAACATGCCCACTGCAACATATCGTGTCGACCTCATCATGTGTCATCCCCATGTGAACTGCTGCCATGATACTCCAACATAATGCTAACACATCTCTGTACACTATGCGTCCCCATGTCTGAACTAGTCGGGTAGCTAATCCAACCATCACGCTCTGTTAAGTTATGGTATGTTCTATGCTTATAACAATTTACTTCTTTTTCTTATTATATTCCACCGATTAGCAATCACATGTACAAAAAGAAAAGTGCAGATAGAACATTAAACGATCGACAGAAAACAAGCCAAGACAAGAGACACAAGATGTGGCGGCTAGCCAGGGACAAACCCCACAATGTGTGGGGAAACCCTTTGATCAAATCTTCTTTTATCCTCAATAATTCAATAGAGAGAAATAGTACAATAAATCTGATTTATATCAGCAGTAGCAAACCCTAGATCAACAACATTAGCATTAACAACGTCATCATCAAACTAGGGCAGACGATATCTCACAAACTGACCGTCGGATCGGCTTGATTCCACCACCAAAAGTTGCAGCTTCCAGAGGAGGTTTAGATGAACCTATAGCGCAGTTCAGATGAGGAGATCTTCTGGTCCACGCAGTTCAAACTTCACATCTACAGTTGCAGCTTCAGTTTCAGCGACTTCCTTCAAACTAGGGCTGTTGATATCTTGCAAACCGTCTGTCGGATTGACTTGATTCCACCACCAAGAGTTGCGGCTTTCAGAGGAGGTTCAGATGAACATACAACGCAGTTTAGATGAGGAGATCTTCTAGTCCACGCATGTCAAACTTCACTTTTGCAGTTGCAACTTCAGTTTCAACAGTTTCCTTCAAACTAGGGCAGTCGATATCTTGCAAACCGTCCATCGGATTGACTTGATTCCACCACCAAAAGTTGCGGCTTTTAGATGAGGTTCAGATGAACCTACAACGCAGATTAGAAGAGGAGGTTTGATGGTCCACGCTGGTCAAAGTTTGGATCTGCAGTTGCAGCTTCAGTTTCAACAGCTTCCGGCTTCACATGTGTGGGAGAGAGACCTTTTTCTACGCAGTAGAGAAGAGACTCTTTTCTACGCAATAGAGAGAGAGAGATGTGATGAAATGAGTGAGTGCAAATGAGAAAAAGTCCTCCTCTATTTATACACAACTGTTGATGTTTGAATAGATGCGACTGTTGGGCTTTTGAGCCTATATGAGTTGTAGGTCGGCTTGATAATAATTCCATAATCAAAATAAATTTATATCTCCATGAATACTTATCATAATCGGATGATCTTTAGATCAATCCTAAACCTCTCAACGAGAGGAATCTAATGAACATATTATCAGCCATGAATAAGATGACCCACATGAAGTTTGGCCCTAGTTTCCAATTTTAACAAAAAATATATGCAAATATGCATGTATCTACCATGTGAAATGTCATATGATGTTATTTCTAATGCATAAATCAGCATCTAATGCATCTACTCTACCATGCATATGATTCAATGTCAAATCTCAAGATAATACTCCTTTAGGAGTTGCCCATTCACGGGAAGGGGAACAGACTCTCCATCCAGAGTTTCTAATTGATATGAGTTCAACCCTGCCACATCACTTATCCTGAATGGACCTATCCAAAGGTTGTCCCATTTCTTGTTCATACCGGGTTTTTCTCTTCTTTGATCCCACAATAGTACTAGATCATCAGGCTTGACGGCTTCGTGCTAGCTATATTTGAAGGCGACTTTCATTTTATCATGGCTAGGACCAATCTGGTCAAAACTTTTCCTTCTATTTTCATCACTTTTAATTATTTGATCGATTTGGTATTGTATGGCATTTTGTTGATCGGGGAAAGCTTTCAGGCATTCAAGGATGGGTAGCTGCATTTGGATAGGCAACTTAGCCTCAGAACTATAAACCAATTGGAATGGGCTAAAACCAATGGAAGCCTTCACAATTGTTCGGTCAACCCATAGGGCATACTTGATCTTGCTATTGCACCCCTTTTTATTATCACCAGTGGTTCTTTTGATTATTTTTATGAGGTTCTTATTACATCACTTAACCTGCCCATTTCCTTGAGGGTAGTAATTGGAGGAATGTGATAAGATTATGTCGTACTTGTTACATAGGAATATTAGAGCCATGGATTCAAAATATTTGGTATTATTAGTGACAATCTTAGCGGGAACACCAAACCTGGTAATAATTTTATCCTCAGGGAAATCTATAACCACTTGGTCGGTTTCCTTCTTAGTTGGTATCGCTTCAACCCACTTGGTAAACTAGTCACTTGCTGTGAGGATCCATCTATGCCCATTACTAGAATTGTCCTTGAATTCACCAATGAAATCTAGGCCCCACTGTTGGAAAGGTGCGTCGATAGCAATGTTTTTCAATGGCATAGACACAAGTTGTTGCTTCCCAGCAAATAGCTGGCAACGTTGGCATTGTTTTACAAAGTTAAGGGTGTCAGCAAAAATGGTGGGCCAATAATAACCTGCTCGCAAAATCCTGGGAGTAGTGGTTCAGGTAGCATAATCTCCACCGCAAAAACCAACATGGAACTCGTTCATCAACTTTTTAGACTCATCCTTGCTAATGCATCAGAGGGTTATCCCATCGGGACTCATTCATCCAAGGCCATATTGGGTCAAGCAAAACTTAGATGCTTTTAGCCTCAAAGCCCTTCTCTTGTGATCAACAAGGTGGGGAGGGGTGGATAGATTGCGTAAATAATAAACGATGTCTGTGTACCAGTCATCATTTTCAAGCTCAGTGGTTGTAGCGCGTAACTGCTTCTCCTCTCCTTCTTTAATGGCTTGATTATTACTCTCATTAAGAATTTCAACCAATCTTTGTCCCTTGATGACCTTTTTAGGGTGGATATCAAGGTCGTATTCTAGGATTTTGGATACCCATTTTCCCTTAGATTTGAGATAATTAGAGTGTGACAACACACCCTTTACAGCAAGGTAAGGGACATATGCAAATATCTTGTTGTACCCTACATAGGGTCTAAAGAACTTAAGGGATTTGACAAGAGCGTAAGCTTGCTTTTCAATGATGGTGTATCTTGTCTCGGCATCCTTGAGGGGCTTGCTCATGAATGCCACCGATCTTTCCCATCTACCCTCATCCTTTTGTATGAGAATACCAACGATAATGTCCTTGGATGTGAAGGAATATATTATGAAGTCCTTGGTGTAGTCGGGGCTGATAAGGACAGGAGCAAAGACAATTCTTTCTTTAATTTCTTCAAAGGCCTCATTTGTGGTTTGGTTCCATAAGTAAGGGTATCTTTCTTTAGGAGTTCATTCATAGGCTTGACAATTTCAGCAAAATTTGGCACAAATCTCCTCACGAAGTTTGTTTTGCCGAAAAAGGATCGTAAGGCACTTTGATCTTTAGGAGGAGGAATGATTTTGATGGCTTGAATTCTTTCAGGGTTAATGCTAATCCCATCCTTAGAGACCACGTGCGCTAACAATTTACACTTGTCAACATCGAATATTGACTTCTTAGGATTCAAGGAGATGCTATATTGCCTACATTTCTCAAATACCTTTCTCAAGTGTTTGCAATGATCATGTCTTTATTTAGAGGCAACAATCAAATTGTCTTGGTAGAGATCTCCATGATATTCCCAATGAGGTCTCTAAAAGCAAAAGCCATGGCCCTTTGGAAAGTGGATCCAACATTGAGGAGGCTAAACTGTTGGAAACACTGAGAGGGGGGGTGAATCAATATTCCTTTTCAATTGTTATTTTTACCAGTTAAATCATTTATATTTAGAACACAAAATGAACAATAGGAATAAATGCTTTTATTAATATAATCTTCTAATATCAATAAACAATAAATATAAAAATATATATATAATATATATAATATTTATATATAGGGCTTTACCCTTGATGAAGACAACCGATCTTCAATCTCAACAGGCTCCAAACCTGTTGCACAAGCACCAACTTGGTCTTTTGTGAGGCTCCAACCTCTAGGGCACCAACCCTATCTTCTCAAGGCACCAACCTTGTGTTTAAGAGCACCAACTCCAAGGACACCAATCCTTCCAATTCTAAGGCACCAACCCCAAGGGCTCCGACCCTATCTTGTCAAGGCACCTACCTTGTTTGTTCGAGGCTCCAACCTTCAGGGCACCAACCCTCTGGACTCCAACCCACTACTATATTTTGTCTAGATATGTTTGATAGTAATTCTCTGCTCCCAAAAATATTCTTCGCGGACTTCTGTCAATCTACAACTTCACTGCTACATTAATGACAACTTTGTCTCATAGAAGGTATTACCATTGCTCTTCATTATACCCAAGCAAAATCTCTAAGTCACATCATGATGACTAATACATCATGGTCTTCAATAGTCTCCACACAACTTCAATGTGTCTACAATGAACTGCACTGAGCTCTACACAAAAATAACTCTTTGTTTCAAGCCTCTGTTCTCACTATCACGGTAAATGCTTTAGGAGTGACTGCTTTAGGAGTAACTGCTTCAGGAATGACTTCTTTAGAGGAGTGACTGTTGCAGTTTTATATTGCGTGTTCAATTAAAGACAACCCTGTTCATACTTAGATAATCTTCTTAGATGTGCAGAGTGTACTCTTGAACTCTTATCTGAATCACACACATAGGTCTGAGCTTTTCAATAAATAACCCAGTCAACAGAATAATCGACCTTCGGCTTCCTTCTTCTTCCGCTGGACCTTTCGGCTTCCTTCTTCTTCCGCTGGACCTTTCGGCTTCCTTCTTCGCTCGCTCGACCTTCGGCTTCCACGTTTGTTCACTCGGCCTTTGGCTTTCTTTCTAATGTTCCTTCGACTTCCTCTATCTCTTCAAGTTCACGAGTTGTGAACTTCTTTATGCTCTATTTTTGTGCTCGAGATGGATACTCAAAACTGAAGCATTTTAACTCATTTTTATACGAGTTTCACCAATGACCAAAGGAAACGTCTATTAGAGGGAGGACTTGTATATTAAAAATATATTTCGAAGAATCTTTTATCCATAGACTTGATTATTCCCGGAAAACCATATAAGAGCTGCTATACCCACATGGAGGTCCCACATGCCACGTCATCACCTTTAATTGCAATTGCAACTTCATGAAAAAATTGGAGTTATTCCTAAGACTCCTCGATATGCGATGAATACAAATCGAAGGGTTTTAAACAAAGACCCGACCAATCACCAAGCAACGCTTTAACACAAAACCCGCCAACGAACGCCTGTCCTACCTGAATGCACAAGACCAGACCCCAAATAAAATAAACCCGTGTCCATAAACTTCTCGGGTCCACTCAGTCCCAAGTCTTATCGGATTAATTCTCCACCATTGATCTCATCATTAATCCGACAGTTGTTGATCCACCCGATCAACAAACCCAATCACCGATCCTCCACCGTTTGATCAAGGCGCTCTAGATCCAATGGTTCACAATGATATTGGCGAGAGAACTTCCGCGCCGTTTAACCGCCCTTACGAAGCCGATAAGGATTATAAATCCTTGATCTATAAAATTTTGGGCCTGTTTTGAGATTAACGTCTGATCACTTTATGACTCGATATCCATTGGATATACGAGGTCATCAAATCTACGACCTGTGAGTCTTCAACTAGATCGACGGGTTAAAAACAAAGATCGACGGCTAGGATTTCAAAATGAGATCGACGTAAGCGTTGACTTCTCTTCACTCTTCCGCTCTTCCAATATGGCTCCTTCGATGCTTTCTTCTTTACTCCTCTGTTATCGTTGTTGCTCTTTGTTCTTTCGATAACACTTACCCTTGGGCATATGCGATAACCTTTTTCTCTTGTTCCGATGACTTGCTTCTTTGATGGCTTTCGATAAACTCTTCATCTTACTCTTTGGCTTCACGATGGCTTCTCCTCTTTGGCTTCTTGCTCCTATTGCTTCATTGATCTACTACTTCTATTCTGTCTGTATATACATATATATTCATTCCACTTCGGTCCTCCATCTCATCATATCATCATATATCAAACTTCCATCACTATGAGCATTATGATCAATGGGCATCAATGGGTAATCATGTATCAAAGAATTTGCCATCACAAACACTGCTATATTGACATCAATGACAACCTAGATTAACACAAACGACATTCTAAGGTACTTGTATGTTCCCCATGGTGTGGTGAAGGCAATTTTCAAGCGATCCTCTTGCTTAACAATGACTTCGTTATACCCTGAAAATCCATCAAGGAATGACATCATTTGAGAACCTGTTATTCTTTGCAAGAGGTTTTTCATATTGGGCAAGGGGTAATTGTCTTTTAGACACACACGATTGAGATCCCTAAAGTCAATAGACATCCTAATGTTACCAATATTTTTATGGGTCATCACAGGGTTAGATATCCAGGATGAGTGTCATATAGGGGCTATTATCCGTACATTGACCATCCTCTGCCAAAGGTGCAAGCTTGGGGTTTATTCTTCTCAATTTTTGCTTAACAAGTTTGGCACCCTCCTTGAAAGGAATAGTATGCTAGATGACCTCAGGGCTATAGGCTTTCAAATCATCATAAAACCAAGCAAACACATCCTTGAATTCCCTCAATAATTTCTCGAGCTCCTCCCTTTCTTCTTTGGACAAGTTCTTCCCAATTTTAACTGTTTGAGGAGAGGTTTCAGATCCAAGGTTGAGATCCAATGTATCGGGGGATTGTTGATCATCATTTTTAGTGGTAGTAACGTCATTTCTATCAAAGTGTTGTTCATTTATTAAGTCTTTACCTTTCCTATTAGGATCTTCATGGTGTTGAAGGAAGTTGGCTAGATCGTGATCATCTTTAAAAACAGACCAATGCTCCTCATAGTTAAGGACAAAGGGCCGGTGGATTGTGTCAACTACACACTTTCCTCTTTTAGCGATATCACTGCGAATGATTGAGGTTGTGGATGCAACTATGGCTAAGGCATTGGCCATGTCATTAAGACATCGATCCAAGGCCAAGTATTGAAGTTTCTAAGTCTACAGGTTAGAAACCCTCCATGCACTTTACTGATTTATTCCTACCTGCTTGTTTTGTTACTTAACAAGTTATTTACAATGTAAATACTGAAAATAAACACTAGTGCATGCTCAACATATTACAGATCATCAACTGAAGGAAACAGAAACAAGAACACACAATGACACCGTTATTTTTGGACCAATGTCCCCAGAAAACCCAATGTGGGAAAACCGATGCAGTTATCTGATGGTTTTCTTGTTAATCAATTTCAGAGTACAATCTGGGTGCCAAATCCAGCTTACCCAACAGAGAATTTCCTTGGCAGTAGTACTTCTCAGTTTGAGACAAATGTCCCAGCTGAAACCCTGAATAAACCCTCTGGCAACTCCTCAGCTCCAGTCTGCCCCTGAAACCCCATCGTCTGCCTCTCTGGACTGTGTCAGCCTCTCTTTGCCCAGTGTTGGCCCTGTGTCACCTTGAATGGTCCTGCATCATCCTCAAAGGCCCTGGCCCTCTTTGTCAGCAACGCTAGCCTCTCTGAAGCATAACACAGCTCCTGGTTGCCTCTGCATGGCCCTGCGTGAGCCCTGGCTGCTATTGCGTCACTCTCTCTAGCTCTTGCACTGATCTCCCGACACTATCTCTACCTCTCTGTCTTTTTGTACTCAATGCTCCTCAGCTGCAACTCTAATCACTAATTCTATCTTTCTTAGCAAACCCCGCTCTAGAGAATAGAATGACTGATCATCTGGTGTGCTCTCCAAGTGACCCTCAAGCCTCCTCTTATACTTTTCTCATTGACATATCAATGGTTGAGATTAAGTCCCTAATCAATGGCTAAGATTAGATCTGGCTTGATCCATGTCTTTTGGACCATTTTAACACAGTTTTATATTAATCCACATTAATATTTTAATTTCCATAAGTTTAGACTTAGGGACTCCATTAAAGATATTAATTATTTTAATATCTCCCTAACTGTTTAGAATCTACCCAAACCCTTTCTAGGTATTGAGATCTCATGTGCCCCAACCTCTCCACCAAATTTCGTGGCTAGAGCACATCCGATGCTATGCCAAATCAACACTCCCTCTTAGCGAGCACTGTGCTCTAGCAATACTCCTCATTGAGTATTACTCTGATCATCTAGCATTGGTCCTTGTGCTGATGCTAGGCTTGCTGCCCACCATCCTCTGCATTGTTGTATCATGTATTGCCGCCCATGGTTCTTCCACTGCCACTGTTGCATCTATACTACAGCTCCCTCTACATCCGTGTTGTTTCTGGTCCTTTCTCCCAACACTGCATCTACACTGCAACTCCTCTCATCATGTTGCATTGTGCTGCCCACTGCTGCACTGCAACTCAGTTACTGAGAAGTAAGTAATTGATCTCCCAACTCTGACCTCTCTGTTGGGCTAGAGACCCTCCTGATGATGAAGCTCCCTTTGTCGCTGACAAGTGCTCCCTCTCTGACCTTTGCGTTGTTACAACAACTCCCTGCATCTCGCACCGTTGCACCTCTCTGTGCCATCCTGCTCTGGTGCAGCGCTCCCGTGCCTCTCGCACTACTGCAGCCTGCTGGCCTCGTGCTGTCTCGGGACTCCTGCAGTGTAACTCTCTCTGCTGCTCTATTCGCATGCGTCTCTACCCACATCAGTCAGTCCTGCTACTCCTCTTCGGGGCTCCCGTAGCCAGGTCTAATCCAAGAGGCTGGGTACCTCGAGGATCCTGCCCCTCATCGCTTGTAGTCTGCCTAACTACCACTCGATGTCTCCCCACTTCTGCTCAAGTGGTGCGTGTGCACTCATGGCACAGTCATCGTCTGTCTCCACTTCCTTCTCTGCTCTTGTTGGCGCTGCCTTAGTTTCGGAAGACTCTCCCTTACTCTTCTTCCTTGGACACTGGGTCGCATAATGACCCAACTCCCCACAGTGGAAGCACTTGATCTTGGAGAGATCCTTCTTCTTAAGCTTTTCTTGCTTTCCCTCAAATGCTAGGGCAACATATTCCTCCTCTTTGACTCTGATCCCCTTACTGTTGCTTCCTGCCTTTGACTGCCATTTGATCTCTTCTTGGCGAAGAGTTGCCCACATCTCATCCCAAGGTGGAAGTGTCCCTCTGCTTAGTATACTCTGGACATATACCTCCCAGTCTTCTAAGACCGCATTGAGGGTTGTCCTCATCATCAATTCTTGATCCGGCGTGGCTTCTATGACAGTCAGTTGATCTCGGATCTCATTCAGTCCTTCGAGGAAGGTGTCAATCGGTTCTCCCTTCTTCATCTGATATAGCCTCAATTGATTTTCTAGTAACATTCTTCTCTGCGCAGAAGTATGCTAGTACAATTTCTTTAGGGCCTCCCACATCTCACTTGTCATTTCCTTCTCGACAATGTGTGGTACTACATTGTCCTTGATCCCGTCAAGGATGATTCTCTTGGCCCTCGCCATTGCCTCCTCATAATTTCCGTTCTCAACTAGGTCGACCGGGATAGCTATCGTCTTCAAGGCGAAGTGCTTGACACGATTTCTGTCAAGTACGGATAAGATTCTGGCCTTCCAGACTGCGAAGTTTGACGCTCCTTCCAACTTGTCCTGGTCTCTTACTCTGTGTAGTGCTATGATTCTCTTCTACTTCCCTCCTGGAATTTCGCGATGAGACTCCCTCTAAGTCTCGATTTCCCTCCTGGAAATCCTTCTGGCGAGGTCGAGATGCCCCATACTCTGATCGTCTGTGCAACTACACCACTGATCCGAATTTTTTGGCTAGAAACCCTCGGTAGCAACTCCCTCCTCTTGGCCTTGCCTTGTCAGGTACTGTTCTGACTATAGTACCTCACCAGCTCCACTCTGCAACTTTCCCACAACCTCTTAAACCCCAACAACCTGAAGATGAAAGCTCCTAGGCTCTGTGCAATCCCGACACCAACAACCTGGCCTCCTCAGCCAACTGCGTGGCTCTGCGTGAGTCTCCCTTTGCCTCCCTTAGCCTTTGCGCTGCCTATTCCTGGCTCACCCTTGATGATGCATGCACTGCATCACCCTTCACTTCTTGTTGCTCTACTAGAAACAACTTCTGTCACTCGGGACAACTGTTTTTTGCTGCTATTGCTCCGCTCGGCTGATGTCCTCAGTTCTCCTGTGATCTGCAACCATGCTCTGATACCATGTTGAAGTTTCTAAGTCTACTAGTTAGAAACCCTCCATGCACTTTACTGATTTATTCCTACCTACTTGTTCTGTTACCTAACAAGTTATTTACAATGTAAATATTGAAAATAAACACTAGTGCATGCTCAACATATTACAGATCATCAACTAAAGGAAACAGAAACAAGCACACACAATGACATCGTTATTTTTGGACCAATGTCCCCGGAAAAACCCAATGCGGGAAAACCGGTGCAGCTATCTGAGGGCTTTCTTATTAGGCAATTTCAAAGTACAATATGGGTGCCAAATCTGGCTTACCTAACAGAGAATTTCCTTGGCAGTAGTACCTCTCAATCTGAGACAAATGTCTCGGCTGAAACCTCGGATAAACCCTCCGGCAGCTCCTCGGCTCCAATCTACCCCAGAAACCCCAGCGTCTACCTCTCTGTGCCAAGCGTTGGCCCTGCATCACCCTGAATGGGCTTGCATCAGCCTCAGGAGGCCCTACATCAACCTTTTGGCCCTCTATGTCAGCAACGTTGTCCTCTCTGAAGCATTGTGCAACTCCTGGCTGCCTTTGCGTGGCCCTGCGTGAGCCCTGGCTACTACTGCGTCACTCTCTCTAACTCCTGTGCTGATCTCCCGACACTATGTCTGCCTCTCTGTCTCTCTGTACTCAATGCCCCTCAGCTACAACTCCGATCACTAATTCTATCTCTCTTAGCAAACCCCGCTCTAGAGAATAGAATGACTGATCATTTGGTGTGCTCTCTAAGTGACCCTCAAGCCTCCTGTTATACTTTTCTTGTTGACATATCAACAGCCGAGATTAAGTCCCTAATCAATGGCTAAGATTAGATTTGGCTTGATCCATGTTTTTTGGACCGTTATAACATAGTTTTATATTAATCTACATTAATATTTTAATTTCCATAAGTTTAGACTTAGGGACTCCATTAAAGATATTAATTATTTTAATATCTCCCTGACTGTTTAGAATTTGCCCAAACCCTTTCTGGGTATTGGAGATCTCATGTGCTCCACCCTCTCCACCAAATTTCGTGGCTAGAGCACATCCGATGCTACCTCAAATCAACCCCAAGAATTGTATTTTTTTAACCCCTTGATCATACTAGTGATTCTTTCCTTATAGGGTTTCAATTTTTCATTCTTTGTTTCGAAAGTTCCCTTTATTTGTGAGATGACAAGGTCAGAATCTCCAATTATGATTAATTGTTGGATATCCCTTGATCAAGTCACCTCAAGACCTAGAAGGAAGGCCTCATACTCAGCTATGTTATTGGTGCAAGTAAATTGGAGTGCTTGATCTCCAAGTTCACAAAATGTGGGTAAGGATCATTTTGCTTGGATCCTAGGTATCTGTATGGTTGATAAATCTTTGCTAAGGCTATAGTGTGCATGGGTTTTCTGAAGCATTTTTAGCCATTTATAAAGGGAAAAGGCCATAATATGTTTTTCTCAAAAAAGTTCAAATTTTAAAACCCTTGTATATTTTGTAATTTTGTAAAAATAATTTTGCAAATTTAATTTGTAAATTATTTTTGCTAACTTGGGTTGGGGTTTTAAGAATTTTGTATATATTTGGAGTTTGGGTGTTGTATTTTCATTTTTGTAGGTTTGAATCAAAAGAAAAGGCTTAAGTAGACCTAGATCTAGGCTCTAGGAAATTTTGCAGGGCCAACCATGGAAAAAATTTCAAAAAATTGAAGAGCTGAAGCATAAAAAAAAATTGAGCAAGGTTTTCAAGATTTTTTGGGCTCCTAGCCCTGGTTTCCTCCTCCAAACCCTCAACGTCCCCCTCTTAGCCCCTTGTGTTTGGGTTTTAGGCCTCCTAGAGGCTATTCGTGAGGCTTAAGTGTTATGACCTCCACTTCCACTCTTAAGCTTGCCGTAGGCCCTCCTATCCCTGTTGGCCTCCTTCGCTGTCCATTCTACCCTTGCCGCAGGTCTTAGAGGCCCTTTGTCCCCTTCCATGGCCTCTTCTCCTCCTTCCTCGGCCTCTGTCCTCCCTCCTTGACCTCCGTCCTCCTCCGCTAGCCTTCTCCTCTCACCTCCGTCCTCCCTCAACCCCTCCGTTTACCCTCAGTTCCCTTCTCCCTTAAGCCACAACCCTAAAAGGGCTAGCGACTGCCTCTTTTGAGGCCTCCCCTAGAGTGTTGCAGGCCTTAGGGCCTCAAAACCCTAGGCCACAACCCCTAGTGGGCCTTTTAGCCCTTACTAAGCCCAACTGTAGCCTTTTTTTAGGCTTTCTGTAAGGTCTAATAGGCCTTTTAAGTTTTACCCTAGTCACATACGTATTAAGGCCTTTTCCCTTCATTTTGGCCGCCCTCTCTTGGCCCTAAATTGCCATATGCTTATCTCTGAAATTTTTCTACACTGATTGTTGGTGTGTTTTGGAAAGAAAATTGGTCCAAAGTTTGTATTTTCAAGTATCAAGTCATTTGACAAAATTTTACACAAATTGGGCTAGTAGACTTCAAGGCCTAGGGCCTAAGGGTTTGATATCCTAACCCTTGTTTTCTCACTGTTTTATTTCAGCAAGTAAATTAACTCATAACAGTGATAAAAGCATCCTAAATTGGCCTAAAAAGTCATTCAGAAGTTGCTTGGCATATTGAGGAATAAATTGCATAAGTTAGACAATCATAGCTTGGCATGAATCTAGAAGTTTTGGTGACTGACATCTCTGCATAACAAATCTGATATAACAGTGGTAAATTATATTTTTGAAATGCTAATCTATCCAAATTCTTGATTTGGCAAAGTTTGATTTGATAATTGGGTTTCTTTTCATTACATTGGGCAAGTATTTGCACTTTAAATTGGGCATATAAAGCTAATTTACTTGCTGCTGTCACTGCTGTCATAATAGTCACTTATTGCTCATTGTGAGGTCATTGGAACATAAATTGCATAAGTGCTCTCATAGTCTTACACTCTATTGTATATTGTTCCTAGCATTGACATTGTGGAAGTGACTAACATTGTGTTTTCCTTGCAAGTTTGTATGCTAGAGAGTTTGAAATTCACATCTAATAAGCTCACTCTCTAAGCACATTTCAAATCTTTGGTTTAAGTACATAAATTGTTCCTAAGTCTCTCTAATCCAAGTGGTATTGAAATAACTTGTTTCACTTGTGCATCTAATTGCTGGTGATCTAGAAGATTGCATCCAAGTGTTCTTAACCTGAAAATTGATAAATCTTATTGTGTTGAGGACTATTAGCTAAGAACACTTGCTATCTTATTGTCTTTTGTGGATAATGGTCATTGGCTTATCATACTGAATCATTGGTTAACTGTTGCTCTATTGTTTATCAATTGTGGATCTATATTCATTAAACAATTGCATCTTGTGGATATCTTATCTCTTCTTGGCACTGTTAAAATATAGCACTTGTCTTTTGGTTGAGATTACCTTTTCTAAACATTGTCAAGTACTTAACATCATAACTGGGGTAAAATATAAGTAAGTACTCAAGTAATCTTACCCAAAAGTCTCACTTGTAATCTCTTGCACAAGCATCCTAGTTTTTGCTTGATTAAAACTTGCCTCCTAGCATAAGCTAGGTTGATAGATATCTAGGGCAACCCTTTTCCAATTAGCTTGAGGGATTCAACTCTTCTTAGTGGTTAACAGAGTGACCTTGCAGTCATCAGAGCCACAGTCTCTGCAGCCCTGGAGTCACTGGGTGGGTGGAACATAGGGGGAGGTATCGTTAATCAGGCCACTGCCTGCTTCCTGTTGGCTTACATTTCACAACCTACTCTGAACACTTTTTTGCAAAACGGTTAAGGAAGAGGTTCTATTTAGACTAGGCATATAATTAAAAATAACCAAGATCATTGCATCACACATAGATCTTAGGATTTGCGCATCATATAGGTTAGTAAATCATTTAAGCAGCGGGTGTCCATCTGGTTACTTGGTTTCAATTTGTAATAAACAAGAATTGTGACTCCATAAGGCACTGTTCTTATATTTGAAAATCTAATCTAATCATAAATCTTTCTAAAATTGAACTCAGTAGCTAGGCCACTCATCCATGTCTTCCAAGCAAGTTGGTTCCCAACTTGTTTTCCTTCACCTCATTCCATAGGGACTACCCCCCATAGCCCATTGTTGGGAGACAACTAGAATAGAGTGGGCGGGCATCAGAGTGACAGCCCCCGCCTTGAGTGGTTGTGGTGGTGCCTATACAATCCGGGTGACAACAATGCCAAAATGGCTTCAAGGGGAAGCTAGTGCAGCGATTGCCATAACCAAGCTCATGCCGATAAAATGGGTCTCCCAAATCATGATTGCCAAGGGCCTTAGATATAGGCTGAAGCTTGACGGCAGCAGCGTGGGATGTGTTTCCTGCAGAAACCCTAGTGCTCCTCATCCCGATCTCCAATCCTACGTGATTCCGTTTAAATAGATGGACTGAAAAGAAAGATATCTGTTTTCTATAAAATGCTTTAATTGATATTAAAAGGAAAGAAAACGAAACCACCTGCAGACACATCAGCTTACTGTTCATGCCACCTTGACATACTACATTAATGCATTTCAAAGACCCTTAAGCTTTTCTCTAAACCAATCTAAGCCTAACACTAGTGGAGGCAAAAACAAATGCTAAGGGTATAAATGAGAGTCAGACTTTGTCTGGGTAGGTGGATATTTTAAGTCCTGTCAGATCAAAACCAGATTCTAAGATGAAATCTTTCACTTCATCAGATCTTATAAATGCCATGCCCTTTTTTGCGGAGGAATTCAAGAATAGGAGAAAATTTTATCCTAGGGGTTACCCACTTGGGTGTGTAACAGTGCCCAATCTCAACTAAGATCAACAGCACAAAGCCCACAGACTCAGAACTACACCAATCTGCTGGTTGAGAAACTAAATCTACAGAGGGCCTGAAATATAGACTATGTTTATCATTATATTAAACTATATATAAATTATATGTATTCAATTAAACCATATATATTTATTTTTTCCCTATTTTTTCATGTTATCCCTATTTTTCTGTTTGCATTCCATTTACTTTAATGGGGCTGCTTTTTCTGTGTCATGATTTTCCTTTTTCTTTTTCCCTCTTTCCTTTTCTGTTGTCTTTGTCATTGTATTCCTAACAAAGAGGAAATTATGTTATCTCCTTTGGTGATTCCAATCTTCGTATACATAAGCCTTAGATTGTCAGTGGAATCTGTTCATACATCCTACTCTTAATGAATGAATGAATGAAATTTTAATGTCCACGAGACTAGCTATAGTCTATGGGACCACTAGCTTTCCTACTTTTTGCCTTTTTGTAATTCAATCCTCTTATTATTCAAATTAATGCGCTGACCCAACCTTCTAACAGTCCCCTCACTGAAAAGACAATGCCAAGGAACCGATGTTAACATACTGTTGTAATTGTCTCTGATGTCTTTGAAAGCATCACATTCCCACATGAAATGTTTTTCCGATTCCACTTCCCCAGAAGTGCAAAAAATAAACACCCTCTCTTCCCAAGCTTCTTTAGGTGTTTTCCACTGACCTGTTTCGCATTGTAATTGATGCGAGTTAGTTCTTAATTGAGCAATAAGAATCTTTGCTTTCCATGGAATGCTAACTTCAATGTACTCTCTTTGTTGGAGATCACACGTGGGATTGAATTACCTTTAAGGAAATAAATTCATTTTAATTTGTAATATTTATAAATATGTGATTCCAATCTTTGTATACATAATCCTTAGATTGTCAGCGGAATCCATTACATGCATGCTACTCAACTACCTTTAAGGAAATAAGCTCATTTTAATTTGGAATATTTATACATGAGTATGATTTAGCTTCATATTTTCACCTAATTCTATTGCATTTAGAATTGGATGACAAATTGTATGCCCGGCTGTAAAGATATAATTCCCATTTCATTGAATTTTCCACGAAACATCTTTCGGTCAGGAAGACTTCAAATCTTCATCATTTATACTCCACAAGATAATCATACGATGCTTTTTAATATTACCCATTACAATTTGAGATGTATTTGCATAATAAGAGAATAAATAAATGGTAACAATATTTCTTCCGTATTATTTTGTAGGTACGTTTGGATATTGCCACTATCTTGGGGCTACTGGCATTTTTCATTAATCACAGATTTGAAGATTTTTTTGTTTCCATGTAAGACCCTTTTAAACAGTTTTCACCATGATGAGTGGTTTATTGAGTTGAAACATGTAAATTTCTATTCAGTGCTTACTGTAGCTCATACATAAAATACACAGTATATGATGAAATAATTTTGAACATGTATAACAGTGTGTTGTGAGAGTCGAGACATCCCAAATTTTTTGATGGTAGTTGCAAAAGAAGCGATGTTTTTTATATTCTTAACCTTTTCAGAGTCAAGATATATTGAGTTGTAGAACGATTTTTTCTTTTTCAACTAAAACAGTAAAATATAGGTTATATTATAGGGCTGTAGTTAATGCGACAGCAGCATACAAAAGGACAGCTTCAGAAATTTCAGAACTTATACCAAAACAGCTCTAGCCTTGATAAAGGTCTTTCATAATCGATTATACATTTGATTGACCCCTAGTACATTGCATTTGAGAGAAACCCATCAACTAAGGGCTCTCCCAAAGTATTATGGCTCATTATGTGACTTGGTGGCTCATGGAGGTGGTGCTTTGGTTTGTTCTAGCATGTTGGCATTCATATTGGTCTTTATGCACCTAGAGATTGACAATGGTTATTTGGATGGATGAGATGCTTTTCAGAGGAACTCTCCACACTTTTGGCATGCATGTATAGGGTTTGTCACCACAAAATCTTTCACCTACAATAGTGTAAAAGTCCCGAGCACCTAGATGTTAGACTTCAACTAGAAGGTTGGCCATTGTCACCTCACAAACTCTCCTTTTCTCTTTAGGTCTGTTCTCCTCTAGCTCAAGAGAGGATTTCCTAAATAGAATCAACGGAATTCTAAGGCTACGGTGTGTGTTATCACAAATTTGCGCACTTTAGTGCAAAGCCTTTCACAAGGCGCAAATCTTATTGGAACATTAAAAGTATTGCCATTGTCACTTAAGCAACAACGTATTTCATTTTAGTAAAGGACAAATCCAACACAAGGGAGGCTTCCCTAGTAGAACATAGGATTCCTAATGCAAACCACAAATCAAGTATAAATTCTCCTAGCTAGCCACCCAAACCACTGCCAATGAAATATAGAAGTGTCTAAGGTCTTGTAACTTTGTAAGTAGCTACCCAAATCACCACCAATGAAATGTAATAAGAAAATTATGGATTGAGTGGTTACTCAGAGAAAATTTTAGATTTGGTTTTATGTGTTTTAAGGTTAGTTAAAGAGGTTGTCAAGTTATTATCCAATGTAAAATTGTCACCAAACAATGTAAATCTGAAAATTACTAATAGCTGTTATAAAACTCATACAAAGGATGAAAAATTACAGGGATAGACAAGCTATAATGGCATTACACTTCAACCCTTCAAATAAGTTATAAACAAGTAAATTTAGGGCTATAGCAATGGATGGATCTAGGGTTTGTACAACTCATAAAATCCAAAAATTTAAAGTCATGTATCAACCAACTGAAATAAAATGTCCAAACCTACATGGTTGTATTATAAAAAATCAGCAAGACTATTTATGGCAATAAAATGATTTTTAAGTAAAAATATGCAAGAAAAGCCCTAGGATTTTCCTTCAAAATTATTCAAAAAATCCTAGATATCTAAGGTTTTGATGGCTGAAAATTAAATGTATGCTAAACAAACCCTAAACCATTAATAATGTTTGATATTTTGAAAATATGATTGACTAGAATAAAAAAGATGAGCGTCTACTACTTTTTTGGGGATATGTGGTCACCTAAGGACTCCCTTGAGAGGATCTATGTAGATATAGGGTGATCTTTAAGGTTATTCACTAAAAACTTTAGAAGATCCACCTAGTGCCTTACAAAATTCAAGATGGTTCAAGGTAATATACTCCACTAGTAATCTTCCAAGAGTTTAGAAAATAAGACTATTATCAACATAAATATATAAAATAATGTAAATAATCAAAGAACATGTGTCAAGGGACATGACTATTCATAAAAAGGCATCCCACCTCGGTATATATACGGGGCCCTCATTGTACAATCAATCATCATATTTTCTGTTATCAATCACTTATATACAATATATATTGTCCACATGGATTTCTTAATATTCCAAACATTTTTAATATTTTGTGTGATAACAAACTTTGTTTGTATGATTTTGGTATCAGAGCTAATTTTATCTTGGCCCTGTTGACCACTGGAGTGGCACTTGATGATTACATGAAGATTCCATGCCCAAGGATGATTCAGATGACACTTGTACCATCAGATATCGTCAGTCAACAGAGTTGTTTAACTCTACTTCTATCTTTTCATCATCTTTCTTCTACCCAGATTCCACATCTTACAAGGAATTATAATAAGTGATATTAGTAATGATGAGTTTTGAGTCTGTAACAGGCTTAGGATGTTGGGACTCAATCAACAAATGAGTACACCTTGGAGTGTTTTTTTTTATTTGGTTAATTATCCCTTCTTTTTTAGAGGCGGATAATTTTTTGGGTTTTTTCACTCACGTTTTACCCCAAAGCCTGGGCGACGGTTTGAAGGTTGAGCCCCTAACACATCTTAGTGTCTAGAGTCAATGTATATTACCATACTAGATTACATAAAGAATTCCGTGGAATTTGGTTAGGTCTAGGTAGTCATTTTTTAAAAATTATTAGATTGCCCGCAGATAAAAAATTGTAAATAAAATTGTATTTAAATTGTAATAAGTGTAGTCTAGAGAAGTTGTATGAGGTATGAGTAATCAAAATTACACCTCTCACCCTCAACTTTATACTATGACACACTTTGAGGGGTTAATAATGTGTTTTGGACCTTTAAAACTCACTTTTCCTAAGTTTAGTGGGAAATTTGACAATTAATTAAGCCATAAATTAAATAAATGGAGAAAAGTAAATATCCACACATGTTAAATGTTGTAGAAATGAGGTGGAAAATTATGGGGGAGTTAAAGTGAAGTCCCAAAGTGATGTGAACTCTTAAAATCAAGGAAAGGACATGTGCTCAAATAAAATCGAATTTTTGGCATTAAATGGAAAAACTACTTGAAAATTCGAATTTGTGAAGTTAGTGCACATTTGAGAGGATTTGAGAGAATTTTTGGTGGAGATTTTTGTGGGAAATTGTCCCCACATGGGTTACCACCCATATACACTTGTCATTCCACCATAAAATTTGAATTTGGCACATAAGGGAAGAAGAAAATGATGTCCACTTGCCAGAATTCGATTTTTACACTTGGCATTGGAGCTCCATTAAAAAAATTTGAATTTCTCTTTGGGATTGTCACCTCATGCCACTTATTTAATCACTTCGACATTGGGATTGGCTCCAATGCCATTTGTCATTGTCATTCTTCATTGGGATTTGCTCCCAACTCTCTAAATAATAGAGTCATGGGCTCTCACATTGTATAATATTGTTACTAGCTATTGTGCTTGCGGAAGTGCTGCTGCCTTGTACACTTTCAGAAATATCAATAAAGACTTTGGGGTTTCATTCACGAGGTGTTGCTCCTTTTCAAGTGTGATAAATTTTTGAGCATTAGTATAATTTCTTTTACTCATGCTTTGATCTAATTTGCTTCCATATGCTCTGGTAGATTTGTTAATGTAGAGCTATTTTGCATTGACATTTGATTTAGAAGTATGCTCTAAGTATAGAATGCTTTAGTTGGTTTTAAATAGATCTCTAGAGTTTCTTATCATTGTTTATAGCTAAATCTATATGGAACTAATTCTTAATTGAGGTTTTGTAGAGGGAACATCTTGTTGGAATTACAGAATCAAGTGTGAGGGGAAGTCTTTGGAGAGACCAACCCACTCTTGATACATTCTTAAAGGAGCTCTCATTTGTTCTTTGAACCTTTATAGTCTTATCTTACAAAGTGGTTTTGCAGGGATTTCGGCCCATAGCTTGTGCACAAGCTGAGAACTTCTAAATTTAAATCTCTTTTAAAAAAACATTGTACTTCATTTCTTTCATTTGCTATCTAAGAGCTTGAAGATGGCTAAGCGAAGATGAGAGTTTACTCACACTCTTTAGCTTAGCCTTTTGTAAATTATAATTGTACATATACATTTTATCTTGTTGATTTTTCCATTAATACTTAACTTATTTTGCAGCCATTGTTTGGATTGTTTGCTAACTCTTGTGTGGCAGATTTTGAAGAGCAACTTCCCGCAACATCTAACAAATGTTTGGAGGACCCTTGGCAAGTGTTGGGGTTCAATCTCCAAGGATGTTGTGAGCCCTTTTGAGGCTTATTTTGGCCAAGTCAAGTTCACTAGAGGGCTGCCCATTTTCCTCTTTAAGCCGTGGACATTTGGAAGAAACTCACACCTCGTTTCCCTTGCATAAGTTTTGTGAAATCTTGTCACTACTTTCTCTAGAAAAGAGGTCTAGTGTCCAAGTTTCAAGCAATTATTGTGAGAAATCTCCTTGAAGTATAGTTGAGAACTTTGAAGGGCCCTCTTCTCATTGTAATATTAATAAAAGATCTAACTTGCTTGTGGGAGCTTGGGATTTCTCCCATGGTATCCTATCTCCCCATTTAGAGGGAGGCTTCTCTTGGGTGTGTTGTTGCACAGATTGTCACGACAACGTTCAGACCGGGGGCTGTCACCCTGATCCCTGATCTCTCCGTTTAAGCCTGTCTCCCGTGGATAAGGGGGGTAGACCCTATGGGACAATGGATGACCAACTATGGACTAGTTGGGTTGGGAGACACGAGGGGAAACAAGCACTTAATTGATTTTATTAAGTTAATAGACCAGTGCACTATAGAGTTAATGACTGAATGATTATTTATTAAATGTTGCAGAAGTATAAACCATGTAAAACAATCATTTATCATCAAATAACCCAAACGATGTAACATATTCAACAAATGCACAACGCGTTAATGATGATCTAGCAATTAAACTTCAAGAAAAATTAAATGCTTTAAATGATCATAAAATTTAAATGCTGACCAATTACCACTTTCACATAGCTAACTTCAAAATAAACATTTAAGTGTGTTTAACTATAGAGAAATGGAACATAGAGACACCAAAAATGAAATTTTCAATTTTTTGTAAAGCTTTTTCAAAATATTTTTTAATTTTAATTTTTATATAAATAAAACAAAATAAACTAAACTAAATAAATGGAATTAAAATTATTAAATCTTAAAAAAATATCAACCATTAAAATCTAAAATTAAAACCTTTTATGATTTTTTTATTTTTATTATTTATTTTTTGATTTATTCTAAAATAAAATAAAGCTAAACTAAACTATAACAAAAACGGAAATTAAATCTAAATTCTAAAAATAAAACTCAGACCTAAATATAAATCAAATAAAATTCTAAACTAGATCTAAAATTTATTCCTAAAAGAAAGCTAAAAAATACTTTTTTATGCTTTCTTTTATTTTTTTAATGAGATTTTTGATATTTTTTAAATCAAAATTTAAAAAAAATTAAATCTAAATTTAGATCTAAATCTAAAACTAAAATTAAAACTAAGATTTAATAAGTCTAAACAAAAAAAGAATTGACATATATACAACAAAATGAAAACTTATAACAAAAATCTAAATCCTAACTATACAAAATGTAAATAAAATCTAAGCTATATCTGATCTAAAAAAACTAAATTAACTTTTTTATGAAATTTTTTTGTTTGTTTATATATAATATATATATATATATTTATGATTTTATATTTTTTATGATTTTTGATTTATTAAAAAATAAAAATAAAACAAAACTAAATTCTAATGAAACTTTAAAATTTTTAAACTAAACTAAATGAATATATGCAATTAAAAAATGAAATCAAAAACTAAAAGCTACACTAGAATTATAACTATAATGAAAATTAAATCTAAATCTTAAAATAAAATTCAGACTTGAATAAAATTAAATCTACAATCTAAACTTACCATGCGTATCAACCTGGAAAAATCTAAACCGTCATAAAAAAAATCGAAATTTATTTTCCCACGGTCGTATCATTTCACAGTTTTTTTTAGCATTGTGCGTGGGCATTTTGCATGTGTGTGGAGTGACTGCGCAAAGACTGAGGGATACGTAGAAGAGCCGTTTGTTGTTAGGAATGGCTGCAGACAGGGAGATGTTATCGTGGATATATATATTTTTTTGGTTGCAGGTTTGAAGTTTGCTGCGGGAAAGAAGAAGGAGACGCAGGCAGCAACAAGGAAATGGACATAGCATGGATGAAGGAACAACGATGAAGGGAAGGGAGAGCTGATGTGCGAGGAAGAAGGCAGCGTAGAAGAGTGAGGAATGGTAGCATTGAAGGCTGCGTGAGATAGCTACGTTTTTTTTTTTTTTTTATGCTTTGCAGGTGTAGAGAGGGGCTAAAGGGAGCAACAATGACAGCGTGGAGCTGGAGGGAAGAGATGACTGCGTGAGTGGTGAAGGGAATGAAGGTAACACGCAGGTATGGGTAGCAGTAGATTTGTTTTGCAGGCTAGACGGAGAAAGGTAAAAATGGCAGCGAATGGTGTAGGGAAATCAGAGTGATGAAGGGTCGATGGAGAGTGCTGGAGCATCAAAATTTGATTTGAATGGCAGCTGCATTGACAGCAGCGAAAAACTGTAGCCCCTAAAAAAAATTTCAAAATTTTTTCTGCAGCAATAAAACCCCAGGCAACAGTGAAAAATGAAAACGTAGGTTGCAGACCCGTAGTCTAGAAACTTAATCAAAATTTTAAATCTCTCATGCTCCAGATTGCCTGATGGAAACCCTAAACAATTTCTCAAAATCTGTACCTGCAGCCTGCAATGGCAAAAAAACAGAACACCCAAAAATAATATGTGCTAGAAACAAAACTGAAAACCCTCAATCAGCGAAATAATTACAGTATTTACAGATTAACGACTCTAAGCAGCCAAATTTATCAATAATCCACAGAAATATTTTCAGAATTTTAAATTTAATGTGAAGTGCCTTATAGAGTTAATGGCTGAATGATTATTTATTAAATGTTGCAGAAGTATAAACCATGTAAAACAATCATTTATCATCAAATAACCCAAACGATGTAAGATATTCAACAAATGCACAACGCCTTAATGATGATCCAGCAATTAAACTTCAAGAAAAATTAAATGCTTTAAATGATCATAAAATT
>APFE030416893.1:48644-70663 GCA_000404065.3 Pinus taeda
TAAAACAAAACTGAATTCGAAATAAATTAAATGAAACTACAAAATTTTTAAACTAAACTAAATGAATATATACAATTAAAAAATGAAATCAAAAACTAAAAGCTACACTAGAATTATAACTATAATGAAAATTAAATCTAAATCTTAAAATAAAATTCAGACTTGAATAAAATTAAATCTACAATCTAAACTTACCATGCGTATCAACCTGGAAAAATCTAAACTGTCATAAAAAAAATCGAAATTTATTTTCCCACGGTCGTATCATTTCACAGCTTTTTTTAACATTGTGCGTGGGCGTTTTGCAGGTGCGTGGAGTGACTGTGCAAAGACTGAGGGATACGTAGAAGAGCCGTTTGTTGTTAGGAATGGCTACAGACAGGGAGATGTTACCGTGGATATATATATATATATATATATATATATATATATATATATATATATAATATATATATATATATATATTTTTGTTGCAGGTTTGAAGTTTGTTGCGGGAAAGAAGAAGGAGACGTAGGCAGCAACAAGGAAATGGACGTAGCGTGGATGAAGGAACAACGATGAAGGGAAGGGAGAGCTGATGTGCGAGGAAGAAGGCAGCATAGAAGAGTGAGGAATGGCAACGTTGAAGGCTGCGTGAGATAGCCGCATTTTTTTTTTATGCTTTGCAGGTGTAGAGAGGGGCTAAAGGGAGCAACAATGAATGCGTGGAGCTGGAGGGAAGAGATGACTGCGTGAGTGGTGAAGGGAATGAAGGTAACACGCAGGTATGGGTAGTAGCAGATTTGTTTTGCAGGCTGGATGGAGAAAGGTAAAAATGGCAGCGAATGGTGTAGGGAAATCAGAATGATGAAGGGTCAATGGAGAGTGCTGGAGCATCAAAATTTGATTTGAATGGCAGTTGCATTGACAGCAGCGAAAAACTGTAGCCCCTAAAAAAAATTTCAAAATTTTTTCTGCAGCAATAAAACCCCAGGCAATAGTGAAAAATGAAAATGCAGGTTGCAGACCCGTAGTCTAGAAACTTGATCAAAATTTTAAATCTCTCCTGCTCCAGACTGCCTGATGGAAACCCTAAACAATTTCTCAAAACCTGTACCTGCAACCTGCAATGGCAAAAAAAATAGAACACCCAAAAATAATATGTGCCAGAAACAAAACTGAAGACCCTAAATCAACTAAATAATTACAGTGTTTTCAGAATTTTAAATTTAATGTGAAGTGCTTTAGAAAACCCTTCATGCATCTACAACAAAATTCTAATGATAAGCCCGGGATTAAAACTGGCTGGGCTCTTTCAGAAAATGCAATCCGGAAGTTGGCTGGTTCAGCCGAGAACTTCCCTTAATGCCCGGTAAACTCAAAACTAAGATTTCCTGCACAACTTAAAATCAACCATTAACATAGAGGGAAAAACAATAGCGAAATCCAGATCAGATGGAGATACCTGCCATTATATCTCAGAATCTAAACTATCATTCAAACCCCAGAGATCAGACAAGGTACCTGTGTCCGAATCAATCTTCATCAAGCTATTATCAATGACTGAAAATAAAATTATGAAGAAAAATAAAAGATCTTACAACATTTCTAGAAGAGTAACACGAGCAAGATTTTCAACCCGAAAGTCTTTCTTTATTGCACAAAAAATGACTACAAGAGAGCTTTTTTTAGCACCAGACTCTCAGATCTAATCTTATCTCAAATGACCCCTAACACCCTATTTAAAGGAAAATTTCCCAACGGCTAGTTCGAGTGATCGATGTCAAAATGATCTCGACTGTCGATGAGGATCAATATTTCTTTTAATCTCATCCGTCGAATTTTTAAATGCATTTTAATATATTAAAAAATTAAAATTTTGCATTTATTTTACTCAAAAATTTGACTTATTATTATTTTATTTTATATAATATATATTTTTTTAATTTTAATTTTTTAATTTTTTAAATTTAATTTAATTTAATTTTTAATTTTTTATTAAATTTTAATTTTATAATTTTATGATTTTTTTTTTGGATCCTCGAACTTAGCCTTTGGAAAAATCACCTAGGACCTAGGACTTAGGACTTATGATGGCATTAAAACATTTTCTAACCCTCAAAACACCTTACATCATGACTTCTACAATTTTACATCTCAAGGGGGAAAACCCATTTGACATAGACCCTCATAGACCACCCAGTTCTGCAACCAAATATAATCTAGCAGATCAATGCACTAGGATTCTTCTAAAATTCTAATGACAAAATCCATTCCAGCTTTGGGGTTAGGTTGAAGGAAAACTCTGCCGATCATGGATTGGTGAGACAAAAAACCTTCCAGAACGTAGATTATCACTAAAAAATTAGGTCCACCTAGGCAATTTACATACATGACTCAGATTTGCTAAGATTATTTGCAATTTACACATGCAGACTAGGTTTACAAAACAATATGATCGGGCTGGTGATAATAGGCATGGACACGTCGCTCAAGCGCTATCACTTTTGCGAAAAAGGGGGTGTATTGCTAATGGGTAGTTGACACGTAGTGGTCAACAGGGTGTATTGACATTTGCATGGTTTAAGCTTTCATACTTCATTCACTCACATGCATGTTTTAATTGGGAATTAACACAACCTCACTATCACATTTCATTAAGTTAAAGTTTGTTACAATTTCATTTGAGCTTTGCATTTTCTTTCTCATTGTTGCTTCGAGCTACAAGCTTACACTTTACTTTGGGCAATTCATCATTTACATGCAAGCATTTTATATTCTTAACAAGCTTTGATTCGTTTCCATTTACCTTGGTAAATTGTTTCATCAGCACTTGAATACATGCTTCAATTTTCTGCTGCATTGTTATCTTTAATATTGAAGCAATTTATTGTCATTGTCTATTTGAAACAGATTTTACTTTCAAGCAAATTACTTGTATCATTTCAATTCATTGATGAAACACATGCAACACTTGTAAGCTAATTTTATTCCTCCAATTGAAGTTATAATTGCAACTTATGTTGAACACTATTTCATTTTCAAGCATTGCAAATCAATCTCTTTGAAGCATTTCCATGTATCATTATTTTAATTTGAAGAATTAACACAATTTGTATTTCATTTAGGCATTTTAGTGTAGGAAGGCCCCAAGCCTCATTAAAATTTTACCTCCAACATAAGTTGGTTGAAGTAGACATCTTAGGGATCCTCTACTCCTCTATTGACTCTTCACTGTGAGATCCAAATCATTGGGCAAGTGTGAGGTCTGAGGATTGAAGAGTTAAATTGTAATCTTGTTGTAGAGCTAATTAATAAAATTAACCAAGAACACTTTCCATTACCTTTACTTTACTTGTCTCTTGATGGTTTGAGTTTTCATGTGCAAAGTCTATTCCAAAAGCAAGTATTGTAATCATTTCAAACAAGTGTTTTCTTTTCATGTTTCAAGTGTAATTGCATATTGATGTCTTGGTTTAGCACTTCCTTTCTTTTACATTTCCAAGTTAATTACTATTTTTTGGGTTTTGGGCCTTGGCAAGATATGTTTCACATGTTTTGATTTATAAAGTTGATTATCTCAAAAGCATTTTGTATCTTACATATCTTGTGTTAACAATTCTTATTTACATTTCAGGGTTACTTTGTTTTCTCTTTTGAAAGCATTGTATTTTACTTTGAACAAATATATCTTCAAATTGTTGAGCAAATTCCTTATCAGGCACGGGTTTTATGGTTTTTAATCATAGTAGATTGACATTGTTATTTCAAGTTGCTCACTTCATATTTGCCGATAAATCCTTAAAAGTAATCCATTTTCACTATAACACTCTCCTAGAGATTCACATCTTTTAACTTAACTTTTCATGAGGGACCACCCCCCTTAGCTAACCTAGAAGATAGCTCAAACGGAGAGAGTCGGGATTAGTGTGACAGCGCCTTCTCTGATGTCCCTGCCACCAACCACATCTTGTGGGGTTGAAGGCTTTTCTCACTGACTTGTAGGTAGGTGTAGGCGGCAGGGTCAACAGGTCCTTGGCCATCATACCTATGGTCAAAATTTTGTTGTTGTTGGAAACATAATTTGTTGGTTTTTGACCACAACTGTATTTTTTCCATAATTTTCTTCTTAGGTTTAGACTAGAAAAGAAAAAAAAATTGGCCCTTGACCATTTTATTTATAAAATCTCCATGGAAAAGTGAATTTTTTCCTATCATTCATGCAGGATTCATGAATATCAATCACTGAAAATTCAAGGAATCTACAATTATAATTGGGAAAGAATACACAGTTTAAACGACTTGGTCTTTAAGTGGCTCTAAAAAATTTGTAATATCATACTACAATTCCTCATTGTCTCCGCGGCGTGCTACTAAACACAAGTTAGGCTTGGGTGTGAAAATTCCACTAGAGGAACCCCTACTGCAACAAACTGATGTTACTTCTCCTACTTGTTAATTCATGCAAGTTATTTACTATGCTCTACGGTAAATATCGAAGAAAATATATCTGCAGCCTTCACTCAATTAACATATATGCGGAAAAAATACTGAGCAAGAAAGGAAAATACAACACATAGCACAGAGTTATTTTTGGACAAATAGTCCTTGGAAAAACCCAACTTGGGAGATCTGGTGCAATAGCTCTGAGGGTTTTATTATTATGCAGGACAAATTTTGAGTACAATTCTAGGATGCCCAACTAACAATCCAATACAGAGAGAATACTGAACAAAACACTGGTGAAATGATCTCACCCTATCACTAGAGAATTAGTGACTGATCTTGCTCCTCTGGAGGCTTTGCGTCACCCTCTGCATGGCCTCTGTGCAGAACTATGTCATCCTGGGCAGTTTTTGCGTTACCCCTCTTGGGTATTATGCTGCCTCTCCTCTCGATCCTCTTTTGGCTGAGAAATCAACTTTTTCCCTCCCAGACTCACACCCTAGCTTCCGAAAATTGAATTTCGACTCCCCTTAGCAAGAACTCGACTTGCCCTCAAAGACTACGTTGCCTCTGCGTCAGCACTACGTGGGCCAACATCGGCCTTCCTTTGTATGTCTTGTTGTTCTCCCTCTGCCTTGTACTCTCCGGAAATTCCTTCTCACAAATTCCCACTGTCCGTCTGTTACAAGATCTCCTCAATTGATTTTCCTCCTGAGAACTTCTCACTTCAGAAAATCAATTTTCTCAATATCTTTGTGTGTTTTCCAAATGACCATCAAGCCCCTTCTTATATCTTCCTGTTGGAAAACCAACGACCTAGATTAAAACATAATCAAAGGCTCATATTGTTTTGGCTTGATCCATGGTTTTTTCTAGAAGTTTCACCCCTCATTAGATTAATACCCATTAATATTTTAATTTTCCTAAGTTTAGACTTAGGAACCCCATTAAAAATATTAATTATTTCAATAAAATCACTTCTGGGTGGAGTTCCGTAAAACACTTTCTAACATCTTTGGAATACTTGTGTCGAAGCTCTCCTCAAAATTTGAGGCTTAGAGCACATGCGATGCTACCCCAAATCAACATTGGGAACATTAAAGGAATTATTCACTTACATAATCGTTCTGGAAGTATAAAAAGGGGTTTTCAATATTGTTGTTTCGTCTTTACCATCACCACTGAATAGATCGTATCACTCAATGGAATAATAATAGCAAATGTAGTTTGTCGAGGCAAGGAAATATGCGGTCATTTACAATCTTTGGAAATGTCACTGAAAATCATTGTGCCTCAGAAATTTGTTTTGGCAATATCTCAGGCAAGAGTCAATTGATGTCAATGTGTAGCCATATCTAATTCGATTGAGCCACCGTTGAAGATTGCAAACACGTTTGAAAAAAAAATCTCATGGCAGAAACTCATGTCGTCGTTATTATCTTTTGGAGAATCTTTTGTTGCATTAATAAACAAATTCGCTGTTTTCAAACTTGTCATCACGACCTGTTGTAGTTTAGTTGTCCATCCATAGCCCCTTAGTAATAGACACAACCCCTTCTTACATCTTTGTAATTACGAAAATGAACATAATAATATTTAAAGGGTAAAATTGCAAATGAGAATTTAATTGTTATATTATTCACTTTTGTGAAGCCTACTGTTGTAGCTACACCAAAATTTAAGTTTTTTAATTGAATTTGTAGGTGCGTTAAGGGTTTTAGAATATCACTATTGAATATTAAATGCATTGTGTGGTCCTCATCTTATTTTATTTATATGTGCCATTGGTTTAGGGAAAGACTATGCGGGTAAGGAAAGACTGCATGTCATTGTGTTCCACTGAACCATTCTAGTAGTCCCATAGTGAAACATGACTTACCAATGTTGAAAAATGTGACTAGGTTTGGTCTTCATAATTATCAATATGTATTTCATGTAAAAGCAAAAATATTTTTTCTTTTTTTATTATTTTTATTTCATTGGTCAAGAATGTTCTTCATGCTTCTAGGATTTATTGAGTCAAAAGAAAAATTTTTCATGAGTCAAAGACCCATTTGGACTTGTTGTATGACAAAGAAAAATTATTTATTTTGAGTCAAAAAGGGTCAATTTGGTCACCACAAGACCAAGTCGGCCCTCTTGGTCAAGTTGACCTAGAAAGGTACGTACTCAACCTCTTGGATGTGTATATATAGAGAGTAGTTCGACCTCATTGGTGCACTCACTCATTCACTTGGTTTTTGTGCCAAGAAGAAGAAGATAACCAACAAAGTCAAAGGAGAAAAGGAGCAAAGTCGAAGGAAAGAGAGTTATGTTTTTCTTCCCTAGTTTCTGTTCAAACATGCAAGTTCTTGAGATAGCTTCTATGATATCGCAGGCTCGAAATTTTAGGGGTTGGATTTTCATGGATGGACTAGATTTTAGAGAATTGACCAGTGTTGACTTTTGTTGAATTTGTTTGATGAAGATAGCATGGAGGAGGGATGACTTGGGTCTTCATGGTAGTCTTGGTGTTGGTCTTGGGTCATGGATGTCTCACTTTGATTTGATTCTATAAGAATAGGAATTTTCTGGGTTTCCCCCTTTGTGGGTTTTTTTCCTTGGTTTGGAGCCTATATCTTTGTGTTCTTGTCTCTTGTGATCTTCATGTTTTGTAAGTTTGGCAAGTGCTTGACGAAATAAGAGAACATAAAAATTTAATAAAGAAGCCAAAAAATTCGCAAGTATTTATCAAGTAAGAGAAATCAACCCTAATCTACAACATTTTGATTTCTCAACATGGAATCAGAGCTAAGGTTAAAGGATGGAAGTTTGAAGATCACATTTTGTTGGCATTTTTGAAGAATGGACAATTATCTCTGAATCCAGTGCGAATTTTGTTGTGCATCCTGAAGCAAGGGTTGGACGAGGGTGATGATAATTGGGTCAGAGTTGTGATGAAGGGGTGAGTTACTTCAAGGTATAGTGAAGGAGAAAAGGTCCTATAACAAAGGTATACAAAGGAATTTTTAAGTCTATTAGGCTGAGTCTGGAAGGGTCTTGTAGTTGTTACAAAGCCTCAAAAGAAGTTAGAAATCTTAGTCCATTTGGAAACAAAATTGAGACCTAGTTAATGTTGATTTTGGGTAGTATCGGATTGCTCTAGCCACGAAATTTGGTGGAGAGATTGGGTCACATAAGATCTCCAATACCCAGAAAGGTTTGGGTAGATTCTAAACAGTTCACGAGATGTTAAAATAATTAATATTTTTAATGGAATCCCTAAGTCTAAACTTAGGGAAAATAAAATATTAATGTGTATTAATATGAAACTGTGTTAGAATGATCCAAAAGACATGGATCAAGCGAGATCTAATCTTAACCATTGATTAGGGAATTAATCTCGGTCGTTGAATCGTCAACAGGAAAAGTATAAGAGAAGGCTTGAGGATCACTTGGATATTACACCAGATGATCAGTCATTCTATTCTCTAGAGCGGGGTTTGCTAAGAGAGATAGAATCAGTGATCGGGAGAGTAGCTAAGGGGCTTTGAGTACAGAGAAACAGAGAAGGCAGAGATTGCGCCGAGAGAGCAGCGCAACAGCTAAGGAGGGTGACGTAGAGCCAGCAAGGGCTCACGCAAGGCCACGCAGAGCACCAAAGGGGCCAGCGTAGCTAACGCAGAGGCTCCCAGAGCTGACGCAGGGCCTCCTAGGGTTGACACAAGCCAAGAAAGGCTAACACAGGGCCAACATACATACAGGCGTTGACGCAGTCCAGATTGGGCAGACGTGGGGTTGCAGGAGCAATTTTTTGTTGAGGAACTGCCAGAAGGATTTTACTAGGAAATTCTCTATTGGGTAGGCCAGTTTCGGCACCCAGATTGTACTCTGATATTGCTTAATAAGAAAACCCTCAGATAGCTACATTGGTTTTCCCGCATTGGGTTTTTCTAAGGACATTGGTCCAAAAATAATGGTGTTGTGTTGTGTGTTTATTCTTGTTTCTTTTAGTTGCTGATCTGTAATATGTTGAGCATGCATTGGTGTTTATTTTTAGTATTTACTTTGTAAATAACTTGTTAAAGGAAAAATAACAAGTAGGTAGGAATAAATGAGAAAAAATTGCATGAAGGGTTTCTAAACTAAGTAAATTTAGAAACTTCAACATGGTATTAGAGCGTGATTGCAGATCATAGGAGGACTAAGAGACATCAGCCGAGTAGAGCAATAGCAGCAGAAAACAGCTGTCCCGAGGTGACAGAAGCTATTTCTAGCAGCGTAGAAGCCAAGAAGTGTAACGTAGAGCCAGCTAGAGCCATGCAGAAGAAGCCAGGAGTTGCACAGAGCCTCAAAGAGGCCAGCGTTGCTAATGCAGAGGGCCAAAGGGTTGACGCAGACCCATCTGGGGTGACATAGAGCCAGCGTGAGGCAGAGAGGGGCTGACGCAGTTCACAGAGAGGCAGTTGTTGGAGTCTAGAAGGCTGCAAAAATATTGCAGAGTGGAGCTGGTGAGGTACTGTAGTCAGAATAGTACCTGACAGAGAAGGGCCAGAGGAGTTGTTACCGAGGGTTTCTAGCCGAGGAACCTGGATCAGCAGTGCAGTTGCACAAGACGATCAAAGTAGGGGGCATCTCGACAAGCGGTAGAAGGATTTCTAGAAGGGAAATTAGGACTCAGAAGGAGTTCAGAAGAGAACTTCCAGATGGGAAGTAGAGACTCATAGGAGTCGAACAGAGAACTTCCAGGAGGGAAGTAGAGGAGCGCCATGGCACTACATGGGGTAAGAGACCAGGATAGATTGGATGGAGCATCGAACTTCGCAGTTTGGAAGGCCAGAATCTTATTAATGCTTGATAGGAATCGTGTTAAGAACTTTGCCTTGAAGGTTATGGCTATCCCAGTCAACCCAAATGATAACGACAAGTACAAAGAGGGGATGGCGAGGGCCAAGTGCATTATCCTTGATGGGGTCAAGGATCATGTGGTACCACATATAGCCGAGAAGGAAACGACAGTTGAAATGTGGGAGGCTCTCAAGAACCTGTACCAACATACTTTTGTGCAGAGAAGAATGCTGCTCGAGAACCAGATGAGGTCATATTAGATGAAGAAGAGTCAATCAATTGACACCTTCCTCGGAGGACTGAATGAGATCCGAGACCAATTGACTGCTATAAGAGCAACACCGAATCAGGAGCTTATGGTGAGGACAACCCTAAATGCTGCCTCAGAATATTGGGAAGTGTTTGTCCAGAGTATCCTGGGCAGAGAGACTCTCCTACCTTGGGACGAGATGTGGGCAGCTCTTCGCCAGGAAGAGATCAGACTGTAGTCGAAGACAGGTAGCAGCAGCAAAGGGATCAAAGTTCAGTAGGAGGAGGAGGATGCGACCCTAGCATTTGAGGGAAAGCAGGAGAAGCGGAAGAAGAAAGATCTCTCCAAGATCAAGCGCTTCCACTGTGGGGAGATGGGTCATTATGCGACCCAGTGCCCAAGGAAGAAGAGTAAGGGAGAGTCTTCCGAGATTAAGGCAGCGCTAGCACGAGCAGAGAGGGATGTTTTGACAGATGGTGACTGTGCCATGAGTGCACACACGCCACTTGAACGGAAGAGGGGAGACATCGAGTTGTAGTCAGTTGGACTACAGGCGATGAAGAGCAGGATCCTCGAGGTACCTAGCCTCTTGGATTAGACCTTGCTATGGGAGCCCCGAAGAGGAGTATTAGGATTGGCTGAGTCAGGTAGAGACGGATGTGGATGGAGCGACAGAGAAATCTATAGTGCAGGAGTCCCGAGACAACGCGAGGCTAGTAGGCTGTAGCAGTGCGAGAGGCGTAGGAGAGTTACACCAGTGCAGGATGGCATAGAGAAGTGTGCAACGGTGCGAGATGCAGGGACTTGGTGTAGTAGCGTAGAGGTCAGAGAGGGAGCACTTGTGAGCGATAGAGGGAGCTTTAGTATCAGAGGGTGTTTCTAGCCCAACAGGGAGGTCAGTTGGGAGATCAGTTACTTCCTCGTAACTGAGTTGCAGTGCAGCAGCGGGCAACACAATGCAACTTGATGAGAGGAGGTGCAGTGTGGATGCAGTGCTAGGAGAAAGGACCAGTAGTAACACAGATGCAGAGGGAGTTGTCGTACAGATGTAGTAGTGGCAGTGGCAGAACCATGGGCAACAGTACAGGAGGCAGCAGTGCAGAGGATGTTAGGTAGGAAGGCCTAGCATCAACACAGGTATCAATGCCAGATGATCAGAGTAATACTGAGTGAGGAGTATTGCTAGAGCACAGTCCTCGCTAAGAGGGAGTGTTGATTTGGCGTAGCATCGGATGTGCTCTAGCCACAAAATTTGGTGGAGAGGTTGGGTCACATAAGATATCCAATACCCAGAAAGGGTTTGGGCAGATTCTAAATAGTTCAGGAGATATTAAAATAATTAATATTTTTAATGGAGTCCCTAAGTCTAAACTTAGGGAAAATAAAATATTAATGTGTATTAATATGAAACTGTGTTAGAATGGTCTAAAAGACATGGATCAAGCCAAATCTAATCTTAGCTGTCAATTAGGGAATTAATCTCGGCCGTTGAATCGTCAATAGGAAAAGTATAAGAGGAGGCTTGAGGTTCACTTGGAGATTACACTAGATGATCAGTTATTCTATTCTCTAGAGTGGGGTTTGCTAAGAGAGATAGAATCAGTGATTGGGAGAGCAGCTGAGGGGCATTGACTACAGAGAAATAAAGAAGGCAGAGATTGTGTTGGGAGAGCAGTGCAGCAGCCAAGGAGGGTGACGCAGAGCTAGCAAGGGATCATGCAGTGCCATGCAAAGGCAACCAAGTGCTGCGTAGAACACTAGAGGGACCAGTGTAGCTGACGCAGAGGCTCCCAAAGCTAACCTAGGCCAAGAGAGGCTGACGCAGGGACAGCGTGGGGAAAAGAGGGGCTGATGCAGTCCATATTGGGCAAACGTTGGGGTTGCAGGCGCAGTTTTGTGCTAAGGAACTGCCGGAAGGATTGTCCGGGGTTTCAGTCAGGATATTTCTCTCAAACTGTGAGGTATATTTGCTAAGAAAATTCTTTGTTGGATAAGCTAGTTTCGGCACCCAGATTGTACTCTGATATTACTTAATAAGAAAACCCTCAGATAGCTGCACCGGTTTTCATGCATTGGGTTTTTCCGGGGACATTGGTCCAAAAATAATGGTGTCATGTGGTGTGTTTGTTCTTGTTTCTTTTAGTTGCTGATATGTAATATGTTGAGCATGCACTGGTGTTTATTTTCAGTATTTACTTTATAAATAACTTGTTAAAGGAAAAATAGCAAGTAGGTAGGAATAAATCAGAAAAAGTGCATGAAGGGTTTCTAAACTAAGTAAATTTAGAAACTTCAACAATTAAGGTATGTATCTTGTCTCTTGTGTTGAAAGTATTGCAAGGAGGATGGAGTCTTTCTGTGGTAGAGATAATATTGATCCAAAGTCACTGTATATACTCCTAAGATCAAGTCCAAATATCTCTATGAAGAAAGTGAAGTCCGAGTTGAAGCCCGTGACATAGATCAAGTTAAGTTCAAATTGTTCAAAAAAATGTAACTAGTATCAGTCTTCATAATTGTATTTGAAATGTGTTTGCCAAAAGAAAGAAAAATAATTTTTATTATAAGAGAAATTGACTAAACAAAGCATGGGTTTCATGCTGGTATCAATGGTTTTTAGGTCAAAGCCTCCATTGTAGGCTTCTAGGGTTTGTGTAAAGACTTATTGTCCTCGTCATCATGTAAAATATCCTTCTTGGACTTCATCAATCAAGAAAGAAATTTATTTTAATGTAAAATAGGTCTTTTAGGTCTCCTCCACCAAGTTGGCCTCAAGAAGGACAAGTTGGCCTCATCAAGGGAATCCAACCTCATAGATTCACTATATAAAGGAAACAACTCAACCTTATTTGTAGTATATCCACAACAAATTCAATCTGCATTTGTTGGAGAAAGAAAAGGGTACGAAATTGAAATTCAAAGAAGAGGAAGGAAACCCTAGTGAAGGAGAAGGAAGTCTTTGTCAAGCATAACAAGTCAAATTTTCTCTCTCTGTCTCATACGTGTGAAGTTGTTGGGTCGCTGGAAGGGCCAAATTGCAGTACTGTAGCTGGGCCAAAATTCTGGAGTTGTTGGGGTGAAATTTTAGAGTTGTTGGGATGAAAGTCTGGAGTTGATGGGCCCAAATTTTGGATTATTGCTGGGTTGTAGCTGCTGGGCTAGAAGAGACTACTAAAGTGAATCATTTTGGAAGACTAACTTGGTTGAGGAAGGTATTTTGGTTAGGTCTAATGTCTTGGTCTATCTCAATTTGATTAGTGGAAGATTTTGACTGGGTTTTCCCCTAGAGAGGGGTTTTAGCCTTGGCTAAGTGCTTACATCTGGTGTCATTGATCTTCATGTTTTGATTTGATGTTTTCTTGATGAAACAAAGATAAAATAAGAACATAAATAAAAGATAATAAGACTACAAGAATATCACAAGTAATTATCAATATAAGAGAATCTTTTTTCTTTTCTAATTTTCTAACATGGTATTAGAGCTAAGGTGAAGAAGGAAGGAAAAAGGTAGCTTGAAGATCTATTGAAAGAAGCATTAAGGAAGAAAGAACAAAATAAGGTCATTAAGAAAAGGGATCATATAAGAAGAGAAGACTACTATCTATAGAGACTATGTCAACCTCAATGAAGAAAAAAACTAGTCAGAAGGAGCCTCCAACTACAAGGCATGGAAGAAGAGGATAGATCTTATTCTCGCTAAGCATAAAGTTTTCAATCTCGTGCAAGGAAAAGTTAAGAAACGTACAAACAATGCAGGAAAGGAGAAATTCAAGGAAACTGACGTTTTGGCCATGAATCTAATAGTAGATGGAGTAAAGGACATTCTTATCCCATACATATCCAATATAGATACCGCTCAAGAAATGTATGAAGCTCTCTCTAAGTTATTTACCATCAAGAACATTGGTCAAATAGCTAATCTCAAGAATAAACTAAGAATAATAAAGAAGGCTAAAGATGATACAGTTTCATCATATTTTGTAAGAATCTCTAAAATAAGAGATGAACTCCAAGCTATAGATGAAGTTGTACCAGAAAAAGAACTCATGATCGCTGCACTACTAGGTGTAACAAAATCTTTGAGCTCTTTTGCATCAAGGATCAGAAGTTGGAAAGATACTCTAACCTTTGAACAAATGTGGAATGTATGCAATCAAGAAGAAGCCCACATCTCAGTAGTAAGTAACAAGAAGGAGGATGAAGAAGACAACACCTCAAATGCCTACTCTGCTCATCACAAGAAGAAGGTAGTATACAAGAAGTTCAAAGGACCGAAGAAGAAGGTTGATCTATTAAAGATTGAACGCTACAATTGTCATAAGATGGGACACTACAAAGCCAATGTCCTGAAAGTCCAAGAAATAAGAAGAGAGAAAGAGAACATGCAAATGTTTCCGATGAAGCTCCACTTAAGAAGAACAAGACTGAAGAATCTGAAGTCAATGACTTATACTATTAAGTCTTCTCTCACATATCCTTTTAAATCTACTATTCTAAGTTTTGTAATATTTTATGTTTTGGGATTCATAGATCTAATATGTCTTGTTAGAAATTCTTGAAGTTGTTTTAATAAGTTGTAGGCATCCCTCAGAAATATTAGATTAAGAGGGAGCCTTCACCATTTTACCAAAAGTTAAGTATATTTTTCTTTTTCTTTTTTTATCTTTCATGATTGGTTTCCTCCTCCTATCGAGATTTTCTTGTGTTGTATACTAATAACTTTTTCTTTATATTTCCCTGGTTAGGAAAGATTGCACAATATACAAAGGTTGTGGAGGAGACTTCAAAGGAAAGACTTGAATCATGAAAGAAGTTTTGTTGCAAAGGAAGCCCTTAAAGAATTGATGTCCTGCAAAGTTTGTTAAAGAACAACTCAAGGTATGTCTTAGACTACAAGTTTTATTACAAGGTTCTCTCCATAGAAAAGGTATGATCATTCTCTTTTGAAATTTGCTTTACATTACTAACATCATTATGTCTAGGGTTTTGAATGACAAAGATTCTTGCTAGGGTGATTAATCATTAGATTGAATCCACCCTCATTATACTATCTCTTGTCATTTTGTGAAACCCTAATGTTTAGGGTTCATTGTGAAACCCTAACCTTTCAATGTTAAGGGTGTGTCAATGTTGATTATGAGTCACTAGTCTTCTTAGGTTTTGTTGATAAAGTCTAGAACATATGTTGAAATTCTATTTTTTAAAGTTTAGGGTTTTGATAATGTCATGGTAGAAACCTTAATCCCTTAGGGTTTGCCATTAATGTCTAGGTTTTACAATGAAACCTTAGGTTTTTAGGGTTTGGCGATTTAGGGTTTATGAACAAAACCCTTTTAAGAACTAAAGAAAAATCCTAGGAATGAAACCCTAGGTGTATATTCGTTTGTTTAATCGAAACCCTAGGCTGGTCAAAATTGTTCAATGTGTTGATCTTGGAAATGCTAGTGCATCCTAGATAATATATGTGAGTATGCTAACTTAATTGTTGATACTCATGGTTTAATTTGTGAAATCTAGGGTTTGTAGCAAAACCCTAGTAGAGATTGATATTCCAGGACATGATGATATTGTTTTCGATTATTGATATGATTTAGCTTTGATGATAAAATCTAGGGTTTAGTAGAGTCTGACATGTAATTCTAAAAGCATATTGTTGACACCTTAGATGTATAGTATTATGATTGGATTATTATTTGATTGAATCGATGATAATTAGGGCTTTATATCTCGAAGATGGAGTCTAGGGTTTATGACAAAACCCTAGCAAGAAGGTGAAGTCTAATATGTAAAAAGATGTGTCTTTTGCTGATTATGAGCTTAACTAAGTTTAGGTATTTGATGTCTAATATTTTGATGTTTCCATTGTAATGACATGATTTTGATATAGTTAACTTCATGTTTATGTATGTTTGTATTTGGATGTACTTGCTATTAAAGTTTTGCAGGTACATAATCTTCAAGATGTTGAAGATGTTCAAAAATAGTATCGCAAGAATAATATCGCCGAATTGCAAGAACAATATTGCCAAATATGAAGCACTCATCCTTGGAGTAAAGAAGGCCATCAATCTAAAGGTAGAGTTTCTCAAGGCAATTGGTGACTCAAAAGAGGTTACCTGATAGGTACAAGATACTATCCAATGTGTTTCACCAAATCTTAAAAACTACCAGGAGGAGGTATAGCCATTAATAAATTTTTTAAAGCTTTTAATATTATTTATGTTCCTAGGCTTAGAAATGTTGTAGCAGATGCATTAGCAAATGCAGCTGCTAGGATGTCGCCATTGAGATGTGGTTTTTCTATTGAGATTATATATAAACCATTTATGCCTGATAATGCCACTAATTTTCGCGTTTTCAGTGATGACCAACAGATATTGCATTTTATGGCTAGTGTGGACGTGTTCAAAGATGTTGCCATAGAAGAGGATGAGCACAACAAGGCTTTGCGGGACGAATTTAATGCAATGAAACGAAACACCATGCCTAAAGTTGTGGTGTCCCTTGAAAAATTATATGACCTGCAAAACTAGTTCAGAGGACTAACCAATATAAAGACTCAGAGCTCGAAGTTATCATCTAAACAAGCCAATCTAGGAACTCAAGAAGATTCAAAGTATGTAAACCTTGGTACATGTTGTTCTCCATGAGAAGAAAAGCGTTCGTTCGCTTATTCAATCAATATCGTGATGTGTTTGCATGGACATACAATGACTTAAATACATACGATACTCGTATTATCCAGCATGTCATTCCCATCAAAGTGTTGAAAAATCTAGGGCATAGCAATTAAGTGATTTCTGTTCTATTAGTAACTGCTTGTGTGTGCTTTTTACATCTTTAGATTAGGATCTTCTTTTACTTAGGTTATTAGTGTTATTCTTCATCAAACAACAACCAATGCATAAACCATAAAGAGACAAGAGACACAAAATATAGGTTGTCAACCAAAGCTAAAACGTCTCACTCTTTGAGATGAAAACCAACATAAATTCTTCTTATAGAGATTCCAATTGACAAATACCAAGACCAAAACACTTGACCTATTTGCCACTCCAAGACCAAGACACAAGTTATCTTTTGACAACGACAATCAACCTTCAACTCCTTTCCTTTTCTCGGCTCCTCTTCCACTTTGATCTTCTTTAGCTTCAAACCTTCGACCTTCCTACTAGAATTTACCTTCTTTGTCTCGACCTCCCTTATGTTGCAACTAAGGTACACTTTCTCGGTTCTTTCCATTGCACTTAGGCTTCAGACTTCGCACTTTGTTGGCTACCCTTTCTAGACTTTACCTTCTTTGTCTCAGCCTCTCTTCTCTTGCAGCTAAGATGCACTTTCTCAGCTACCCTTTCTCGATTCTTTCTACTGCAATTAGGCTTCATACTTCATACCTTGTTGGCTACCCTTTCTTGGCCCTTTCTTCTGCACCTAAACTTCAGACTTTGCACTATCTCGACTACCCTATCTCAACACTTTCTTTTGCTGTACTTCGCACTTTTTGCTTTAGACTTGGTGACCGAATTTTTTTGTCTAAATGAAATTTAGATAGCCTATTTATTGCGGTTTGCCAATCTAATAAGCCGACTTGAAGAGGTTAATCTGACATGACTGTTTGGAGGAGTTAATTAATTCATTTGAGGCAGACTTGAAGAGGGATGCCTTGTGCTTGTTGTTCATTTGGGGTATCATCGGATGTGATCTAGCCACGAAAATTGGTGGAGAGGCTAAAGCACATGAGATCTCCAATACCCAGAAATGGTTTGGGCAGATTTTAAACAGTTTGGGAGATATTAAAATAATTAATATTTTTGATGGAGTCCCTAAGTCTAAACTTAGAAAAAATAAAATATTAATGTGAATTAATATAAAACTGTGTTAGAAGGTTCCAAAAGTCATGGATCAAGCCAGAGTTAATCTTAGCCATTGATTAGGGACTTAATCTCGGTCGTTGAATTGTCAACGAGAAAAGTATAAGAGGAGGCTTGAGGATCACTTGGAGAACACACCGAGTTGATCAAGAATTCGATTTTCTGGGGCAGGGCTTGCTGAGGAAATCGAAGGAGTGATCATAGTTGCAGCTGAGGGGTAGTGAATATAGAAGTAAAGTGGCAGAGACAGTACCGGGAACATCAGCGCAGAAGCCGGGAGAGAGGGACGTAGAGCCAGCTAGAGGCCACGCAGAGCCAGTCAGGACCCACGCAAAGGTAGCGTAGAGCTGTGCAGTGCCAGAGAGAGCCAACGTGGGTGACGCAGAGGCTCTAGAGGCTGACGCAGGGCAAGTTGGGGTGACGCTGGGCCATAGAGGCATACGATGGAGATTTCGTGGGCCAGATTGGAGCTGAGAGCTATGGGATTGTTCATCCAGGGTTTTAGCTAAATATCTGTCTCTGACTAAGAGGTACTACTGTCGAGATCATTCTCTGTTGGGTGAGCCGGTTTGGCACCTAGATTGTATTCTGAAACTGCTTAATAATAAAACCCTCAAATCGCTGCACCGGTTTTCTTGCATTGGGTTTTTCCAGAGACATTAGTCCAAAAACAATGGTGTCACTTGTGTCCTTGTTTTTCCTTCAGTTGATGATCTATAATGTGTTGAACATGTATTTGTATTTATTTTTAGTACTTACGTGGTAAATAACTTGTTAATTAAACAGAACAAGTAGGCAAAAATAAATCAAAAAGTACATGAAGGATTTCTAACAGTTAGACTTAGAAATTCCAACATGGTATCAAAGCGTGGTTGTAGATCATAAGAGAACTGAGGGCATCGATTGAGCAGAGCAGCAGTAGCAGAACCAACTGTCCCGAGTGACAAAAGTTGTTCCTAGCGGAGAAGCAGCAAGGGAGGGGTGACGCAGTGCCTGCGTCATCAAGTTTGAGCCGGGAGGAGGATCAACTCAGTGGCAGAAGGGAGCAGACCTGACTTATGCAGTGCCCGATCATCTTTCCCAGTTAGGAAGGATTGACGCCCGTGGCTAGGAGGTGCGGATTTCATTGGTGCCGAGATTGCGCAGAGCCTAGAAGCTCTAACCTTAAGTTTGTTGAGGCATAGGAGGCTGTGGGTAAGTTGCGAAGTGAAGCTGGTGGGGTACTGTGGTCAGAACAATACCTAACAAGGCAAGACCAAGGAGGAGGGAGTTGCTGCCGAGGATTTCTAGCCAAGAAATCCGGATTAGTGGTGTAGTTGCACTAATGATCGGAGGGGGGGCATCTCGACATTGGCAAAGGGGTTTCTAGGAAGAAAATCAAGGCTTAGAGGGAGTCACACCAAGAACTTCCAGAAGAGCAGTAGAGGAGCAGCGAAATGGCAATGAACGAGGTAAGAGACCAGGAGAGACTGGACAGAGCCTCAAACTTCATAGTCTAGAAGGCCAGAATCTTGTTCGTTCTAGACAACAATTGTCTCAAGCACTTCGCCTTGAAGATGATAGCGATCCCAGTTGACCCGGTTGAGAATGACAAGTACAAGGAGGCAATGGCGAGGGCCAACAGCATCATCCTTGATGGGGTCAAGGAACATGTAGTACCACATATTGCCGAAAAGGAAATGTCAAATGCGATGTGGGAGGCCCTGACGAAATTGTATTAACATACTTTCGTGCAGAGGAAGATGCTACTAGAAACTTAGCTGTGGTCATACCAGATGTAGAAGGGAGAATAGATCGACACCTTCCTCAGTCGATTGAAGGAGATCCGAGATCAGCTGACTTTCATATGGGGCCACATCCGATCAAGAATTGATGGCAAGGACCACACTGACCCGCAGTCTCAAAAGACTAGGAGGTGTTTGTCCAGAGCATACTGGGTAGGTCGACCCTTCCATATTGGGAGGAACTGTGGGCGGCTCTTCGCCAAGAAGAGATTAGAAGGCTGACCAAGGTGGGAAGCAGCGGCAAGGGGTTCAGAATCAAGGAGGAAGAGGAGGATGCTGCCCTAGCATTTGAGGGAAAGTAGGAGAAACAGAAGAAGAAGGACCTCTCCAAGGTCAAATCTTCCACTGTGGGGAACTGGGTCACTATGCAGGCCAGTGTCTGAGGAAGAAAAGCAAGGGAGAGGCTTTTGAGACCAAGGTTGCGCCAGCAAGGGCGGAGAAGGAAGTGGAGATAGATGATGACTGTGCCATGAGTGCTCACACCCCACTTGAGAGGAAGTGGGGAGACATAGAGCTGTAGTCAAATGGACTACAGGTGATGAGGGGCAGGATCCTCGAGGTACCAACCTCTTTGATTATACCTTACTACGGGAGCCCCGAGGAGGAGTAGCAGTAAAGACGGATGTTAGTAGAGACAGATGCAGATGGAGCGACAGAGGGAGCTACAGTGCAGGATTCCCAAGACAGCGTGAGGCAGCAGTGCGAGATGCATGGAGTTGATGCAGCAGTGCAGAGGTCAGAGAAGGGGCACTTGTCAGCGACAGAGGGAGTTTCAACATCGAGGGTGTTTCTAGCTTGACAGAGATGTCAGAGTTGGGAGATCAGTTACTTACTTCTCAGTAACTGAGTTGCAGTGGAGTAGTTAGCAGTGGCAGTGCTATGGGCAACACGATGCAGCATGATGAGAGGGGTTGCCATACGGATGCAACAGTGGCAGTGGTAGGGCCATGGGTAGCAGTACATGATGCAAAATTACAGAGGATGTTGGGCAGTTGGACTAGTATCAACACCACAACCAATGCCAGATGATTAGGGTGATACTCAGTGAGGAGTATTACTAGAGCATAGTCCTCGCTAAGAGGGAGTGTTGATTTAGGGTAGCATTGGATGTGATCTAGCCACGAAATTGGTGGAGAGGCTAAAGTACATGAGATTTCCAATACCCAGAAATGGTTTGGGCAGATTCTAAATAGTTTGGGAGATATTAAAATAATGAATATTTTAATGGAGTCCCTAAGTCTAAACTTAGGGAAAATAAAATATTAATGTGAATTAATATAAAACTGTGTTCGAAGGGTCCAAAAGTCATGGATCAAGCTAGAGTTAATCTTAGCTGTTGATTAGGGACTTAATCTTGGTCGTTGAATTGCCAACAAGAAAAGTATAAGAGGAGGCTTGAGGGTCACTTGGAGAACACACTGAGTTGATCAAGAATTCGATTTTATGGGGCAGGGCTTGCTGAGGAAATCGAAGGAGTCATCAGAGTTGCAGCTGAGGGGTAGTGAACAGAAGTAGAGAGGTAGAGAGGGTACCAGAAGCATCAATGTAGAATCCGGGAGAGAGGCAAGCAGAGTCAGCTAGAGGCCACGCAGAGCTAGTTAGGACCCACGCAGAGGCAGCTAGGAGATGTGCAGTGCCAGAGAGAGCTAGCGTGGGTGACACAAAGGCTCTAGAGGCTGACGCAGTGCGTCCAGAGGTTGACACAGGGTGAGTTGGGTGACGATGGGCAAGAAAGTATGATGCAATCCGTAGAGGCAGACGCTGGAGATTTCATGGGGCAGTTTGGAGCTGAGAGTTGTGGGATTGTTCATTCGGGATTTTAGCCAGAATATCTATCATCGACTGAGAGGTACTAATGCCGAGATCATTCTCTATTGGGTGAGCCAGTTTGGCACCCAGATTGTATTCTGAAACTACTTAATAATAAAACCCTCAGATAGCTGCACCAATTTTCCCGCATTGGGTTTTTCCGGGGACATTAGTCCAAAAACAACGGTGTCACTTGTGTGATTTTTTTTCCTTTAGTTAATGATCTGTAATGCGTTGAGCATGTACTTGTATTTATTTTCAGTAGTTACATGGTAAATAACTTGTTAATTAAACACAACAAGTAGGTAGAAATAAATCAGAAAGTACATGAAGGATTTCTAATAGTTAGACTTAGAAATTCCAACACTTGCCTTGGAGGGCTACTAGACATTTCTATCGACTCTTACATAAGTGTAATATGCCCAATAAGGGTCCATCATACATGAATTAGGCTGATTGATTTTATGACCAATCCTAAGGACTCACAATGGGATTCATACTAAAATAAAATTCTTTGTTCATGACACTCATGAGACAAGAATTACAATAATAATTTTATTTTTCTTATTTTCATCAATTACATAAAATCACAATTACATGTCTTTATGAAGACCAAACCTAGTTACTTTTCAATGCTCCCTCTTAACTAGGGAGGTATTCATAATGGTACTTGGTCATTCTCAATCTAAAGAATTTCTCATAAGAAGAGTCGGATTGGTTGTTGAAAAGTGTAACTAGTTTCGGTCTTCATAATGACATGTATTTATGTAATAGGATGTAAAGAAGAAAAATAAAATTATTGTATTGCTTGGTTCATGGGTTTCATGAGCAAGAGCTTTTATTTTTGAGTCAACACTCCCATTGAGAGTCTTTAGGTATTATTTGTCATCTAGTCATAAAATGATAGAATCATTGTCATGTAATGAAGTCATGTTACACTTTGTAAAAGGTCAAAGTTGTCTATGTAAAGTATCCTCCAAGACCTTGTCCCTTATCCTCTTCAAGTTGGCCTACAACGAAGGAAGAACTTGCTAGAAGAATTCAACCTCCCTG
>APFE030416893.1:82578-104845 GCA_000404065.3 Pinus taeda
CCTGTAGTGATCTCCCGCAAGGTCCTCAAGGCTCCATGATACATATGCCCCATCCTGCGGTGCCAAATCTCACACAGCTCAGAACTGCTAGCTCTGCTGTCGGTACTACTGCTCAATGCCAAAAGGGACTGGAATGTAAACTTGTACACCTTTGCATGGCGTACACCTATCACTCTAACTGAATCAGCTGGAGTGCCCCTGGGATACATCAACACCTGTCCTCCCCTGAACAGTACCTCATATCCTCTGTCCTCCAAAGCTGAGACGGATATGAGGTTCTTCCTCATCCCTGACACATAGAGAACATCTGACACCTTCAAGGGAGGTTTGGACTCCCTCTGAAATGTCAGTGTCCCCACACCCACTGCTCTAACAACTCTATCATCACCGAGTACTACCTCCATATTAGTGCCACACTCTGAAAGCTCTGAGAAGTACTCACGGACTACTGTCATGTGACGTGAAGCCCTACTGTCCACATACTAGATACTCGAAGATGCTCCGCTAATCGAGGGAAAAGCATGCTCCCTCTGAACCTGTGTGGCAGGTGATCCTGCACTAGAGGACTCACATGTAGTGAACCCAAACTCCCGGTAAAAACGATTTGCAAATTCCTCCACCTCTACTGAAGCTGCCAGGCTCTAGTTCTTCCCCTTCTTCTTCTTCTTCTTCGGACACACAACTGCATAGTGTCCCTTCTTTTGACAATTCCAACACTTCACCTTGGAATAGCCCTTCTGTGGGTTACCCTGTTTACCTTTACCTTTGCCTTTGCCCCCACCATTGCTTGTGGAAGCCTGCTTTTTCCCTTTGCCTTTCTTGCCTTCTGCCGACAGTGCTACATCCTCATCTTGCTCAATTGACTTGGCTGGCCTACGCTGATCTTTCCTGATCTTTGTCTGAATGCAATCATCCCAACACCTCTCCCATGTGGGAAGGGTCTCACGTGCACAAACCCCATAAGCAAAGTTTATCCATGAACGGGGGAGGCCATTCACTGCAATCTGCACCAACTCAGTGGGTGGAATGACCTCTCCAATCACTGCCAACTCATCTCTCACATTAGTAATCTTTGTGAGATATCCAGCTGCACTATCATTACCCATCTTAATGGTCTTCAGCTTCTCCTTTAGACCTTTTCCTTCTCATTGGTACTCTGTAGAGATTGGACAATGCTGTCCACATCTGATGGGCATTTTTCTTTCCTCTCACATGAGGAATGCAGTGGTCTTTGACTCCGTCTAGAATCAGTCTCTTACCCTTGTTGTTCTTTTTATTATACTCAGCCAACTGAGTAGCATCAGTAGGCACAACAACAGGGTTCTGTGTGGTATGCACCATGATGTCCCAGACTTCTGCCTCTTCAAAGATACTCTGCATTATCTCATTCCAAACGCTGTATTTTTCATGCCCATCCAACCTATCCTCCACCCTCAATCCCAATGACATCTTGCTGTCCTAAAACTGAAAAATAGCACTGCTGTGGTAAAGATAAAATTGTTGTTTGTGAAAAATCAGCTCGCTGGAATTTTCTGAGTGAAAAATCAGCAGGCTGTAATTTTCCTCCTTGCTGTCCCAAACTGCACTTCAGCACTCAAGCTCTGATACCATGTAGAAATTTCTCATTTCCCACCCCGGTTTTCAGTTTCACCTTATTTCTCCAATATAATTAAATGCCCTTTCCCATATCTATACATTCAACAACTGAAAAATAAATATTGCTGAAAACACAAATTTTGGAAATTTTACGGAGTGCTGGAAAATGCAGAAATAAAAAATCAGCAGGTACAAACAGTCATTTAACACATTTAAACACAGTGATTTTTGGTCAAGGTGACCCTGGAAAAACTCCCTACAACTCTTGGGGAAAACCAGTTCGAGAGCTCTTTCTTATTTCTGAAAATGCTTTTTACAGTGAGAAATATTCAGCAAAAATCAGCAAGCAAACTTTTACAACTTATCTTGTTTTCTGTGCCTCATAGCCAACTGGAAAATACTTGCAAACAACAAAACAGGACATTAATAAATGTTGTACGGCCTCCTCGATTTTCATGCCCTCTTTCAACTTTAAATGTTGTTGTACGACTTGCCTAGAAATGCGTGCCAAACTGCCATATATACATTATACAGACCTCGATTTGCGTGCAAAAAACCCAGCAATATGTTGTACGGTTTTGCCTCGATTTACGTGCCAAGGTACAACCACTTGCTGTACGACCTTCCTTGGAAAATGTGCCAGCAAACTACTCGATTTCTGTGCAAACTGCTCCTTGATTTCTGTGCAAACAACTGTAAGGATTTCTAGAAAATCGTGCCAAAATTTGTCTTTCACTGTGTGCTAACTCAGCTGTACGGATTTGCTAAACTGCTGTCTTGGAATGTGTGCCAAGCTGCTGCCTCCTTCTCCTCTCTGTCCAGAAATCTCCCTTGCTCTCTTGCTCTCCCTCTCTCAATCTGCTCATGAAAGAATGAATGACCTTTTCCTCATTTTCCTCCTTTAATCTAACCCTAAGTGACTTTTGGGTGATCCCTAAATCCAATGGCTGAAATAGATTGAAATCTAGGGCTGAGATTAAATGCTCATTAAATCTCACTTTTCTATTTTTAATTCACCCCACTTTAATAAAGACCCACTTAGTCATTTATTTTCAAAGTTAATTTTCCTTTCTAATTTTACATTGATTTTATTAAAAGTCACTTTAAAATTAGAACTTTAGTAACTTTATCACTTAAAGTCACTTTTAAATTAGATTTAACTTTATAAAAATTATAAAATCACTTTAGGAGAAAAATTAAATTCTTTTGGACACTTTTCCCTAGGCCAAAGATCAAAGCCTTAGGGAACCACCTGTCCTCCGGTACCAAATTTCAAAAGTGAGGGCGGGTCGTGACAGATACCCATATTTAGCATATTGCTCCTCGGAGAACATCGCCTGTATACAGACAGGCTGATCCAAATGTTGGTACACCGGTGTGATATAGATTCTGGAGGCTTCAGGAAACCAGATTGAGCGTCTCCCTCCTTTTCAGTACTCTCTGAATGCTCCAGGCCACCTCCTTCCCAATCAGCAAGAGCTGAATAAAATCATTAAGGAAGATATTTACAAACGTTACATTCAGATTACATGGACCAACCGTCCCAATGGGTTGCGCCCTAAAATGGCCTTTTACGTGGAACATTGCTTGGAGATCAAGGATGGGCTCATTATCAGACCCCAATACATGTTCCAGCATTGGATGCATGCCCTTAGAATCCCCCTCGGGCAGCTCAGAGTTTAATCTCACAGACTCCGGGTGGAAACAGACCACCACACTGATAGAGCAGATAGGATCTGCCAGCGTTGTCACTTACAGGAGATAGAGACAGAGACACATTTCATCTTCGGATGCCCTGCGTACTACGAGATCTGGGGCCGTTTCCATTTTTTCTTCAGGTCTTCTCAGACCCTATCCAGCTTCCTCAGATATGTTGACTAGAGATGCCTAACACTTTATCTCCAGGAGGTCTTTAGATTCCGGGCCCGCTTTCTTCAGCCACCAGCCAGACTAGACACCACACAAAAGATCACGGACTTCTTTAGAGCACTACCCTCAGCGCGAGGCACCAAAAGAATCATAGACCGACCCACAGACACTGAAACCAGATCAGTGCGATCCCGGGGGGGCCTACCCACCAGACTGCACCAGTGCTCCAGGATCAATTCCACCCCTGTGAGGCGTTTCAAAACTTCCAGGAGACATCAACGACAGCCCAGTATGCCCACAAGATAGCAGACTTTGACGAGCTTCTCTCAGTTTTCTTCTCTCGACCTCGGATGTTAGGAGTAGGGGTTAGACAGGGGCCTCCCTCCCTCTTCTTCTTCCTCTTCTCCTTCGTTGCTTCATTGCAGCGCTTTGTTCCGAAGCCGTGACTTTCTTGACTCTTCATTTACTTTTAGATGTATTTCTTGCTTTTAAAAAGAAATGTTAAAGGGGATCGTTTGGTCCACCAACTTGCATGATGTAATCATTTGTAATCGACAGTCCCGTTGGCCTATTATGGTCATTTGTTGGACATTAATAAAATTATCTTATCTTATCTTATCTAGCAGAACGTGCAGAAATCTCCAAAGAAATGGAGATATACAGAATGGCAGGTGGCACATTTGGCTTTGAGACGGCTATAACTGATAGGAAAACTACAATGCTAGGTATTTTCATATTTCATTGTCTCTTCAAGTTCATAACTTCATACTTTGCTTCAACTTTAAAATTTCATTTTTTTCTTATATTTATCTTATTTGTATTTTTGTTGTAGATGCATGGTGGACTCTGTATGGTGTCAGAGTACCCCATCTTTGAAAGCTTGCCATTCGAATCCTCAGCCAACTCCGCAGGATGCAAGTGCAACTGGAGTGTATTTGAAAAAATACACAACAAGAAGTGCAACAAGTTAAACTTAAAACTTAAAATATTCCAAATTTCCAATTAATTTTTTGAATTCATTAAATAATATTTTTTTATAATTATTATTTTATGATCTTTGTATAGGTTGGAGACCTAGCGACTTAATGACATGGTCTACGTCTACTACAATCTTCGATTGTGGGTGAAGCAACTTGACAGGATACATGATATGGAGGCCATCTCATTGGATGAGATTGACACCACTACTGCATGGAGGGTTGAGGCCGAGAGGCCTCTCATGGAGTCTGTCAATGATTGGTTAGAGCAAGAGGTAGTGGAAGGCGTAGAGAGGGAGAGGGAGGAGGAGCAACAAGAGGAGGAGGTGAAACCAATTTATACCTGCTACCAGTAGAGGATGTGGTCTACCTCCTATAGCTACTAGTTCTTCAGCGTCTAGAGCATAGAAGAGTCCTCTGCCAATTCCATCGGCATCTACATCTAGAGGGAAAGGGAAAGCTATTGCATTTTCTCGCAAGAGGGGCAGAGGAAATCAATAGTATTAGTTATTTGGTTCATTTCATTTTATATGACATTATGACTCATGATATGAGATACATTATTATATTTTTTGTTGATATTTTGAGGCTGAGTTGGGACTCGAGTCAGGACTTACTATTCAAGACATGATTCACTGTTATGTGTGATGTAGCACTAGAAATCATATTACACATCTTATATATTAGTTATTTTATCATATTTATGTGTAAATGTATTTATTTATGTTGTAGATGCTTTAGATATTAAAAAAATTGAAAAAAATGAATATTTTTGTATACGAATTTTTTCCGGATTATTTCCGATTTTTACGAATTTATTTATTTATTATTTATTTATTATTTTATTATTTATTTATTTATTTTTTTTTTTTTTTTTTTTTTTTTTTTTTTTTTTTTTTTTTCGATTTTTTCCCCTCGCCGATTTACCCTCGATAACGATTTTCGCAACATTGCCTTCTGCCATAGATTTCTCAACACTATATCATAGCTTAGGTCCTGAAGTCAAGAAGGGGCATTCAATCAAGAAGATATCAAGCCTCAAAGAAGGAAGGATCGTAGCAGATTCAAGGGCTACCAAGGTCAAGATCTTCAAAACCCTGGATCGAAGAACTCTTCACTAGCAAGAGTCTTGAAACCATCTTCAAGAAAGAAGGAAAACTAAAACATTCAAGAAGGATTGTGAATCAAGCTCTCTCTCATCAATCTCTTAAGAAGCATATCCTCTATCAACATCAAGATTGAGGAGGAAGCAAGCATCAATTTCTCAAGTAAGTCTATGACTATATCTGATAATAACAAAATGTCTTTTTGCAAGGAAAGGAATAAATTGGTTGGGGCTGCAAATTTCCTTACATGGAAGAAAAAGACAGATCTTATTGAGAATGAGGTCATGGATCACATCAAGGGGTCGATAACCCAGCCTCCAAAGGAAGATACTCAAGCACATGCTAGATTCATGAAAAGAGAAGTGAGAGCCCAGAGGATTCTTTAGAATCTATAAAAGAATCTCTAATCCCATATGTATCAAAATTCGAGATTGCAAAAGCTATATATGACAAATTGGTAGATTTGTTTTCTATAAGTGTTGCAGGAGAAATAATCTCATTAAGGCAAGAACTCTACAAACTAAAGATGTCGAACGAAGATGGAATAGCCTCATACTTCATGAGGATATCAGAAATTTGAGATTAGCTACAAGAGCTGGGAGAAGTCATGTCTGATAGAGACATGACCACAGTGGTACTAAATGCACTACTAGAAGAATGGGGTAACTTCACTTCAAGTTTATATGGGAAGAAAGAGACTTCTCCATTTCAAGATCTATGGTCACTTTGTAAGATCAAAGAAACTAGATTGAAGGCCAAAGTTGATGTAGGACCAAATGAGCATAATCAAGCATATGTTGCTATGACAAGAAGAAAAGGGAAATTTGGAAAGTTTGATCCTCAAAAGAAAAAGAAGAACATGGCTAAGGTAAGATGCTATGCTTGTTAGGAACTTGGGCATTATAGAAGAGATTGTCCTAAACGTAATAAGGACAAGAGGGATAGCGAAGAAACCCATATTACTGAGAAAGTGAAAGAACCCGAGACAAAGAAGCTTATGAAGGAAGAAGTAAAAGATATTTACTATGACTAAGATGATCTTCTTCACTAAAAGGTACTTTTCGCTTGTATTTGATAGATATGAAGTGTTAGTTTTTGGTAGCATCGGATGTGCTCAAGCCATGAAAATTGGTGGAGATGCTAAGGCACATGAATTCTAAAGAACCCAGATATCGTTTGGTGAAATTCCACCTGGATTGTATTTTATTAAAATAATTAATATTTTTAATGGGGTTCCTAAGTCTGAACTTAGGAAAATTAAAGTATTAATGGGTATTAATCAAAATATGGGTGAGAATGTTCTAGAAAGCGGATCAATTCAAATTTTAATCTTAGATGTTGATTAGAGACTTAATCTTGACCGTTGAAGTCTCAACAAGAAAAGTATAAGAAGGCGGCTTGGGGTTCATTTAGAAAGACACACAGAGAGAACGAATTGATCTGCAGTTCGATTTCTGGGGCTAGGAAGCTGAGAAATTCGAACTGAGTGATCATTCTGCAGCAAAGGGGTAGGGATAGTTCGGGAATACTGGGCAGAGAGGTGGAGAGCCACTACTGGAGGCAGCGCAACATCTAGAGGGACTGACACTGGGCTAGTCTGGGCCCACGTAGTGTTGACGCAAAGCCAGAAGGGCCAGCTGAGAAGTGATGTTGCCCTCATGCAAAAAGCCAAAAACTCCTGAGGAACTGCTAGAACAATCGGGAGAGGTTGACGCAGAAGTTCCAGGAAGCAGAAGAGACATCACAAGGCTGATGCAGAGCTTGTAAGTATGACACAGGGCCAGCGCAGAGATAGTCGGGGTTAGCTAGTTTTGTTGTCTAATCAGCCAGAATTTGCGGGGTGAAATGAGGTACTCTCACTCAAGTTTTTCTGCCCTTATATTTTTCTCTGTCACTGGATTGCCGAGAGGGCAACCAACATTGTATTCAGAACTACTGCTTAATAAATAAAAACCTCAGTGTTGTTGCACCGTTTTTCCCACATTGGTTTTTTTGGGGACTATTTTGTCCAAAAATATTTATGTCCTATGTATCTTGTTCTTTGCTCAATTTCTTGTTTCATGTAATCAAATTTAGTTGGTGGGGGTTGCACAAGTAATTTACTTCAATATCTTGAAAATAACTTGATAATGTATCTTAAAATCAAGTAGAAGTAAATTCAGTTTTGCTGTAGTAGGGGTTCTTGGAGTGTAAGAATTTTCACATGGTATTAGAGCATTGATTTTGGAACAGTAAGAGCAGATCCAACGCTAAGTAGAGAGGCCAAAAGTTGCATTTGGCAGCAATTCGAATCCCTTTGAAGGGATTGCGCAGTCCTTGCCGAGAAAGCAGAGATTTCGAGGAAATCTCTCTCTGAGAGAGTCGATAGAGAGGTATGATTTACGGTTTGTGAGCTTGTAGAGGCAGAGGGAGTGACATAGAGCCTCAGCACAGTGCTTTAAGGGCGCATTTTTTGCCAGGACAGAAATTCGTCGGAAAAGAGCAAAGACACATAGAAGGGGAATTTTCTCGCCAAAAGTTCGAATTTCACTTGTCGGGCAGCAGACCAATGCTGAGGAGTGGCTAGAGGAGTCAATTCGACAGTTTGGGTGAGATGGCATCACATGGGCTCAGAGATTAGGACAGGTTGAAAGGAGCTTCCAACTATGTCATGTGGAAGACCAGAATCTTAGTTGTTCTGGAGGAATACGTTCTTAAAGCATACGTTAAGAGTGTTGTGGTTGTTCCCGCGGACAATGATCAGAAGGTGAAGTACAAACCTGAGCAGGGGAAGGTGAAGAGGTTCATGCTCGATGGAGTTCAAGATCATGTGGTCTCAGATTTGCAGGGCAAAGATACATCCCGAGAAATGTGGGAAGCTTTGTCTTCACTATATGAAGGTTCTTCCGAACAATGGAAGATGTACTTAGAACAAAAGTTGTAGCGGACATTGATGCAGAAGGGAGAAGGGGTTAACTCCTATCTTCAACGTCTTCAGGACACTAGGGACCAACTTATTGCAGTGGGGTCTACTCCTTAGTCTACTGCGATGGTAAGGACGGCCTTGAATGGAGTCTCGGATGAATGGCAAGTCTTCATCCAAAGTATGTTGGGCAGGGAAAGACTTCCTTCATGGGAGGAGATGTGGGCAACTCTTCAACAAGAAGAATTAAGGAGGGACCTGGTTAAGGTCAACCTCAATGGCAACAATGGGAGTGACACGAAGACCAAGGAGGAGGAGGAGAACCCAACTCTAGCATCAAAGGGACAATAGAAGTGGAAGAAGGACATTTCGAAGTTGAAATGTTCCAAATGTGGCGAGATGACCCTGTTGACCACTACGTGTCAACGACCCATAGTGGTACACCCCCTTTTTTCGCAAAAGGGATAGCACTTGATCAACGTGTCCGTGTTGTTCAACTATGATCATCAGCCTGATCATGTTATATTGGAAACCCTTTCTGCATGTGTAAATTGTAAATAATCTCAGCAAATCCGTGTCGTGTATGTAATTGCCTAGGTAAGCCTAATTTTTTGATGACAATCTACATTCCGGAAGGTTTTTTGTCTCACCAATCCATGGTCGACAGAGTTTTCCTTCAGCCTTACCCCAAAGCCGGAATGGATTTTGTCACCAGAATGTTAGGGGAGTCCTAGTGTGCTAGATCGAGTCTATGTAAAAGTGATTTAGGAATATTCCTAACTATTTGTTTAGGTTATTTTATTACAAATTGCTTGATCTGCTAAATTATATTTGTGTCACAGAAATGGGTAGTCTATGAGGGTCTTGTTCAAATGGGTTTCCCCCCTTGAGATGTAAAAAAATGTAAAAAATCATGATGGAAAATGTCTTGAGGTTTAGAAAAATAGTTTATCCCCTCATAGGTCCTAGGTCCTAGGTAAATTTAAATTTTCCAGAGGTAAAATTCGTGGATCTTTTAAAAAATTAAATCTTAACTGGTCCAGGGACTAAGGTTAGTTGATTATTTTGCTAAATTTTATGTCTTAGGTCCCTGGGCTTAAGTCAAAGTCAAAATTTTGAGGAAATAAATGCAAAATTTTAATTTTTGAATTTATTAAAATGCATTTAATTGAAAAATTCAAAATTTCCTCAATATTTAAAATTTCGACGGATGAGATTAAAAGAAATTTGGATCCTCATCAACAGTTGAGATCACTTTGACAAGGATCAATCGAACTAGCTGTTGGGAAATTTATCTTTAAATAGGGGGTTAGTTGTTAGTTGATGGGATTCAATCTTTTGAGTCGTGTGCTAAGTGAAAGCTCTCTTGTAATCTTTTTTCATGAGCAATAAAGAAAGACTTTGGGGTTAATTTCTGCTGGTGTTACTCTTCGTGGAAATGCTGTAAGATGTATTATTTTCATGCATAGATTTCCTTTTAGCCATTGATGATAGCTTTATTGAAGAGTGATTTAAGCACAAGTATCTTGCTTGATCACTCGAGTTTGAATGGTAATTTATTTTTTGGATATAATGGCAGGTATCTCTATTAGACCTGAATTTTATTATCGTTTTCACTCTACGTTAATGGTTGAATTGAGTTGTGCAGGGGACTCTTGATTTTGAGATCATCAGGCGTTCGGGGAAGTTTTCAGTTGGACCAGCCAACTCCTGAATTGCATTTTCTTAAGAGCCCAGCTTGATTGAATCCCCAGCTTATCATTAAAATTTTCATTGTTGATGCATGAAGGGTTTTTGGCGAAGCACCTCCCTTTAGATTTAAAATTTTAAAAATTTTCTGTGCAAAATTGATAAATTTGGCTTTTCAGAGCCTCGGATTATCAAATCTGGAGCGGAGTTGGACTCATACTCGCCAGATCTGGTAGATTTGCTACTCTTGTGTATAGATTTGTAATTTTTATTTTGTTGACTTAGGGTTTTTGGGGTGGGTGTTTGTTTTCAGGAATAGGTTGCAGTTCTGAACGTGAAGTTCAATTTTGAAGCTAGATCTAGGCCCTGGAGGGTAAGATCTGGCCTCAGAACCAGCTTTTGCAGGAGCATTCTTTCTATAGTTCAAGGGTTTGAAAATTTTTTAAATCTGAAAATCTTTTTTTTGGCTTACATTGACAAATTTGAACCAAAAGTATAACATTCTAATTAAAAAATTTCTGAGAAATACTTAAGGGTTTTATTGGGTTTTCGTTTAATTTTTGTCTTATGCCTGGGGTTTCAATTTCTCTGAAAAATTTTGAAATTTTGTTTTAGGGCTAGAATCCCCACTCGCTCCTTACTTTGCATGCAGTCCTCCAACCTGCCTATCACATTCCTCTGCCTATAGCATATTACCTCTTCTCCTCGCGCAACCATATCACTCTCCACTGCGCATCCGCTTTTCCAGATCTTCGAGGTCCCTAACCACAACATTATTGTCCCATTAGCTTCAGCCTCCAGCTTTCAATCTGCCTGCTCCGCACACTACCTTTTCTCTATCACCATTCCTGCATTCTTCATAATTTTTAAACCTGCAGCTCCTCAATAACCCATCCATCTACACCGCCATACCTATGCGCTTCAGCCTCCCGCATGACTCCCTTCATCGTACTCCCCTTCTCCTTTACTGTGTGTCATCTCCCTCTGCTACTGCATCTTCATTCCTATCCGCTACTGCTTTTTTACTGTTTGCCTATCCATCTCCTTCTCCTGTTGATCTATAGTCCTTTACTTGCATTTATCACCCTATCCATACCTCTCGGCCCTCCATCCCACGCTATTGTCTCATCACTGCAACTCCTCCGTCGAGTGACTCTCGACCCTTCATCCTTCAGTTTCTCTCGTTGAGTTTCCTTTTGTCACCATCACTGCTCTTTCCATTCACTTGCACATAACAAACACAAAACACTTTAATTTGTTTTTATATATTAGTTTTTTAGGTTTTAGTTAGTTGTTTAGCATGTTCGACTTTTCATTTTAATTTTCATTTGTATTATTATGAGTTAGGTTTAGGTTTTATTTTATTTTGTTTGTTTAAATTTATCATTTTTCGAATTTAACTTTGATTTCTTTTTTAATTATTTTCATTTAAAAATAAATAAAAAATGTTAACGATAAAAAAGGCTTCACTTTTTCATGTGACTTCGAGTCAGTGAAAAAAAAAATTAATTCAAGGGTAAATTTCCACATTTCAAGATCTTAAATTTTTTTTCCAATTTATTTCAGTCACATTTAATATCGAGAAATTCACTTGAGGAATAATTTGTCAATCTAAAATTTCTTCTTGGTGTCTTTTGTGCTAAGGTAAGATCTAAAGGTAAATTTTTGTGGTATTTGTCATTTCTATATAGTTAAATGTGCTTAAATTTTTATATCTGAAGATTAACTATTTGAAAGTGGTAAATTTCCTAGATTTGGGATTTCAAGCATAATCATCTAAATTCTAGGATCTGCACTGGTTAGCTTTTAAATTTCGTGGTTGATTAAGGTATTTATATCTCTTGAAATTTAATTGCTAGGACATTGTGCATCTAGTGAAAATTGATCGTCATTGCTTGAATCATTTAATGCTCGTTACATGTTAGACATTTTGCAAATGTTTTTCAAGCGATTGTTAAATAATTTTATCGTGGAATTATAAACAGATTTCACATTTCTGTTTCCTCAGCAACAATTGATAATCAATTACTTGGATTGACTCCATAAGCCACTGGTGTTAATCATTTAAAATCTAATCAAGCTCTAAATCTTGCTAAGCCTTAATCAAGTATTTGATTGCCTCGTTGTGTTTCCCGAACCGGTTGATTCCCAGCTGGTTCTCCTTTATCCCTTTTCTCCATAGGGTCTACCCCCCTTAGCTTGTTGTAGGGAGACAACTTAAATGGAGAGATTGGGGATCAGGGTGACAGCCCCGATCTAAGCGTTGTCGTGGTGCCTAGACACTCTGTGTGACAACAGAGCCACTTTGCATCCTAGTGTCCTTGGAAGCAAAAGGATAAGGATGAGAAACATGATCCTAAGGCTGCTCCAGCAAAAATTGACAAAGATGAGTTTGCCATGAGTGCCCATCCATCTACAGGAGGGAAATGGGGTGATATTGAACTATAGTCGGAAAGACTACATGTGGGCAGGATCCTTGAGGAATCCACCTCTTGGATCAATTCCTTGCTACGGGAGCCCAAGATTCAGTAGTAGCAAGATGGACTTAGTGTCGAATGATGCAGTGGATTGATTGGAGAGACAGATGCAGTAGCTTGAGACCAAAGACTGATCAACACAGAGCAAGGTTGGCAACAGTGCAAAAGTCAACTGCAGTGCAGAAGATTTAGAGGGTCAAAGACTAGTAGTAGTGAGAGTCCAACATTCACATGGTATTATGCTGAACACAGTTAGTTCAGAAATTTTGGATGCTTTTCCGTTGTTGAGCAACATCAATTGGGAAATGACGCAGTTCAGAGCTAGCAGTGGCAGTGTTAGTAGCAGATGCAGAGGGAGTTGTAGTATAGATGCAACAGTGGCAGTGGCAGTGTCATGGGTAGCAGTACAATAACAATAGTAGCATAGTGTTGGTGGCAGCAACAATGTGGAAAGGGAGATGCTTCAGAGATAGAGCAACATGTAGTTGGACATTGTTGCTAGAGCACATTCCTTGCTAAGAGGGAGTGTTAGTTTTTGGTAGCATCAGATGTGCTCTAGCCTTGAAAATTGGTGGAGAGGCTAAGGCACATGAGTTCTAAAGAACTCAGAAATCGTTTGGTGAAGTTCCACCTGGATTGTATTTTATTAAAATAATTATTATTTTTAATGGGTTTCCTAAGTCTAAACATAGGAAAATTAAAGTATTAATGACTATTAATCAAAATATGGGTGAGAATGTTCTAGAAAGCGAATCAAGTCAAGTTTTAATCTTAGTCGTTGATTAGAGACTTAATCTCAGCCGTTGAAGTCTCAACGAGAAAAGTATAAGAAGGAGGCTTGGGGTTCATTTAGAAAGACACACGGAGAGAAAGAATTGATCTGGAGTTTGATTTCTGGGGCTAGGACGCTGAGAAAGTTGAACTGAGTGATCATTCTGTAGCAGAGGGGCAGGGATAATTCGGGAATATTGGGCAGAGAGGCAGAGAGCCACAAGTGGAGTCATCAAAACATTTAGAGAGACTGATGTTGGGTCAGTCTGGGTCCACGTAGTCTTGACGCAAAGCCAAAAGGGACAACGCAGAAGTGAGGCTTTCCTCACGCAGAAAGTTGGAAACTGTTAGGGAATTGTTGGAACGGCTGGGAGAGGTTGACGCAAAAGTTCCTAGAGGTAGAAGAGACAACGCAGGGCTGATGCAGAGCTTGTAAGGCTGACGCAGAGCCTACGTAGGGCCCGCACAGAGATAGTCGGGATTAGCCAGTTTTGTTGTCGGATCAGCCAAAATCTATTGGGTGAAGTGAGGTAATCTCACTCAAGTTTTTCTGCCATTGTATTTTTCTATCACTGGATTGTCGGGAGAACATTGTATTAAGAACTACTGCTTAATAAATAAAACCCTAAGAGCTGCTGCACCGGTTTTCCCGCATTGGGTTTTTCCAAGGACTATTTTGTCCAAAAATAACAGTCCTATGTATCTTGTTCTTTGCTCAGTTTCTTGTTTCATGTAATCAAATTTAGTTGGTGTAGACTGTAGAAGTAATTTACTTCAATATTCAGAAAATAACTTGATAATGTATCTTAAAATCAAGTAGGAGAAATAAATTTAGTTTTGCTGCAGTAGAGGTTCCTTGAGTGTAGGATTTTTCACAGGAAGCAGTGTAAATAATATAGGATGCATCAGATTAGAAAATAACATCGTGATAGAAGCATTAGAAATAAAAGCTCTTGACACGGAAAACAAAAAGACTGTCTGGAATAAATTCTATTGATTACAAAGAATAAGAACTCTTGGAAACCTCATTGAAATCTCAAGTGATACTTATAGAAAGAAGTAGAGGTCATCATAGACTAGGATCATCATATAGTAATCAATAAGGAAAACATTTGCTAGGTGAGGATTTGTAAGATCCTCAAGTTTCTTTGATGGAATCCTTATTAGAGGATTCACCGATCTAGAAAGAAAGCAAGTGTTGCATCAAGAATTCCAACTCATGGGATTCTAGGGATGATGGTATGATGACATAATAATGAAGCAGGTCTAAAGGATAATTCTCTTTCGTTCAAATGAAGCTGCTATAGGAAGTCTGGATGACCCAAAAGAAAGATGAGGTATGTATGCTTACATAGGTTATTATGAAATTCATATCATATGATTACAGATAACGTGGATCACTATTTCCATCTTGGGAAACGTGATAAAAAATGGGGATCTCCTCCTCTGAAAGTTGCAGAAAGGTATAGGTCACACTAGATGAAATCAACATAATATGTTCTCATATGAAGCATAAGGGAGCTGCCTACAATTAAGGAACTTTGATCGAAAGCTCCTGGGAATGAAGAGTGTGAGGAAAAATTGGGAAGAGATCATGAGATATGCAACAATGGTAGAAGGCATTCATCATCCGAGACCAAGAATATTTGACTAGGATATCTCTTGGAAAAGATATAAAGACTCCGATGAAAGTCGAAAAAGATAGAGACCCTTGACAATGGATATGTTTGGGAGATGTGTCAACATATATGCAGGATGTTGATACCTACAGGAAGATGTCATGATGAAAGACCATCCCAAAAGGTAAATTTTGCTCATTTCTTATTTTTGAACTAGTATCTGGATGGGCTTATGTAGGATTTCCAAAGGGAAGATTCGTGGATGACTTCCAAGAAGACCATATAAAAGGATGTAAGATCCTTCTGGAAAGTATTGCATGAAGAAAGCAGCATGACATGAAGCAAAGTCAGATGGAAACCTGATAGGTCACTTTCTGATAAAAGGAATGAGGACATGACTGGCTCATAAGTGAAAGTGATGGATGGTATGTGCCCTATGAAGAAGTCCCAAAAGATGAAGATTCCATGACAAAAGAAATTCATGACATCAAAGAAGAGAGGAGTTCTTCAAGCAGTTGGTTGTCCCATCATCTCCACCTGAGAAGCTGTTGTAGGTCCCTAATTAAGAGGGAGCCTGGAAAGTTTCTTACTTGGAGGAAACTTGGAAATTTCTAAGCCAAGAGGGAGCTTAGGTACATTCCTTTTGTAAGAATGAGTACATTTCTTTGTTGGAATATATCCTCTCTATTTGAGAGGGAGAGATAGACACATCATTTTGGTCTTCACCTAGGAAGGCAGAATGGAGGATTGGGTAATCATTTGGCATCCGATACTCTTTGAAGATGACACAGGGGATCCAAGAGAAGGGTGATTGTAGAGGACGAATATTCTTTGAGGACTGGGAATCCAAGATAAGAATAGTCCTGATGGAACACACCCTAAGTACCCGGGTAGGGTATATTCTAGGAGAGACAATGATGAGTATGTCTATAAATCATTGGTCTCGCCAACATTGAGCTCAGATCTTGTGGAGAGATAGTGTTGTTAGTCAAGGCCTTGCTATGTGACAATGTTGGTTGATATGATGCTATACAAATGAGTTACCAATTTGAATTCTTCTTATGAGAAATTCTTCAGATTGAGAATGAACAAGTACCATTATGAATACCTCCCTAGTTAAGAGGGAGTGTTGAAATGTGTAACTAGGTTTGGTCTTTATAATGACATGTATTTATGTAATAAGATGTGAAGAAGAAAAATAAAATTGTTGGATTGCTTGCTTTATGGGTTTCATGAGCAAGGGATTTTTTTTTGAGTCAACACTCCCATTGAGAGTCTTTAGGAATTATTTCTCATCTAGTCATAAAATGATAAAGTCATTGTCATGTAATGAAGTCATGTTACACTTTGTAAAAGGTAAAACTCGTCTATGTAAAGTATCCTCCAAGACCTTGTCACTTATTCTCTTCAAGTCGGCCTACAATGAAGAAAGAACTTGCTAGAAGAAGTTGGCCTACTTACTTGAGATGATGTTGGCCTAAGGGACATGAGTTGATGTGTATAGCTAGCCACACTCGGCCTCACTTAGAGGCAAGCAACTCGACAAGCATTTGATCAAGAAGAAATGCGTAGATCCCAACAGTAGAAGTGTGAAGAAGGTATAGTGAAGGAAGGTTTCTTCTGGGGATAGCGAAGAAAAGGACTGTTATGGGATTAGCGAAGGAAGGATTCTTTTGGGGTCTATCTTGGGTTATATACTCTCCCAAAAGCGAAGGAAGAAGGAACGAAGGCATCACAAAAGGACCAAAGAGAAGCAAATATAGGTCTCTCTTAAGGAGACTAGGGTTTCTGATCTAGGGTAAACCTAACAGACCGAGATTCTCTGGGTGATCGAGATAATAGAGACCGAGATTCTCTAGAAGAGACCAAAGAAATCCTATAGACCGAGATTCTCTAGAAGAAGCCGAGAATAAGCAGTGTGAATGATAGAGATCGAGTTTCTCTAGAGGAAGTCGAGGAGAGTAGTTCAAGATCAAGAAGGAAGTCAAGACAAGGAAGAGGCAGAGCATCAAGGTTAGTGACAAGGTTCTTGGAAGGATACTAGTGTCAAGGGTCTTTGTCATGGTCTTGGTATTCGTCAACTGAAGGTCTATAAGAAGAATTTTGATCAGGTTTTCCTCTCAACAGGTGAGAGGTTTTGGCCCTGGCTGACAAGCCTACATACTGTGTCACTTGTCTTCTATTGTGCATATTGGTAATTGTCTTGATGAAAAGAACACAATAATAATATAATGAAGAGAAGACTATAAGCTAAAAGGTAAAAGTATATCACAAGCAATTATCAAGCAAAGAAATCTTTTAACTCCTTCTGCCTTAGATTTCTCAACATTGGTATACCCATCTATATAGCATTATATCAACCAGCATTGTCACATAGCAAGGCCTTGACTAACAACTCTATCTCTCCATGAGATCCGAGCAAAATGTTGGCGAGACCAATGATGTATAGACACCCTCATCATTGTCTCTGGAACAGACCCCACCCGAGTTCTCAGGGTGTGTTCCACCAGGACTATTCTTATCATGGATTCCTAGTCCTCAAAGAATATCGGTCCTCAACGACTACTCTTATCTTGGATGCCCTAATACATCGTCAAAGTGCATCAAATGCCAGATGCTTACCCAAGCCTACATTTTGTCTTTCCAAGTGAAGACAAGAATGATGTGTCTATCTCTCCCTCTTAATTAGGGAGGAAATATCTATTCCAATAAAGGAGTGTACTCATTCCTACAAAAGGAATATACCTAAGGTCCCTCTTGGCTTAGGAATTTCTAAGTTTCTTCCAAATAAGAAACTTGTTTTTAGGCTCCCTCTTAATTAGGGACCTATAGTAGCTCCTTATGTGGAGATAATGGGAGAACCAGTTGCTTGAAGAACTCCTTCTCAAGTTGTCATGAATTTCTTTTCGTTATCTAGGAGTATTCATGTTTGGGACTTTTAAATAGGGCACCGATCGTCTATCACTTTCATCCATGAGTTAGCCATGTCATCATCGGAAAGTGATCCATCAGTCCATATCTGGCCTTCCTTCATGCCATGCTGCTTTATTCATGCCATGTTTACTTAAGGATCTTTCATCCTACTACGTGTGCATTGGTGGTGGAAGATATCCATAGATCTTCCCTTGACAATCCTGCATAAACCCATCCAGATATATGTTAAAAAATAAAGGAATGAACATTAAAATAAACATTACCTTTGTGATGGTCTTTCATCATGACATCTTTTAGTTTGCATCAGCATCCTACATACATATCGACACATCTCCCAAAGATATATATATTCTCAAGGGTCTCTTTCTTTCTCAAACTTCATCGAAGTCTTCATATCTTCCATGGAGATATCCTTGTCAAATCTTCTTGGTCTTTCGGATGTTGATAGCCTTTAGCATGGTTGCATATTCTATGATCTCTTCCTTCCTTTCGTCAAACATCTCATTCCCAGTGTTGAAGTTTCTAAATTTACTTAGTTTAGAAACCCTTCATGCACTTTTTCTGATTTATTCCTACCTACTTGTTATTTTTCTTTAACAAGTTATTTACAAAGTAAATACTAAAATTAAACACCAGTGCATGCTCAACATATTATAGATCAACAACTAAAAGAAACAAGAACAAACGCACCACATGAAACCATTATTTTTGGACCAATGTCCCCGGAAAAACCCAATGCGGGAAAACCGGTGCAACTATCTGAGGGTTTTCTTATTAAGCAATATCAGAGTACAATCTGGGTGCCGAAACTGGCCTACCCAACAAAGAGTTTCCTTCGCAGCTATACCTCACAGTTTGAGAGAAATCTCTTGGCTGAAACCCCGAAAAACCCTTCTGGCAATTCCTCAGCACAAAACTGCTCTGCAACCCCAAAGTCTACCCAATCTTGACTGGGTCAGCCACTCCTAGCCCAGTGCTGGCCCTACGTCAACCTTCCTTAGCCTGCGTCAGCCCCAGGAGGCCCTGCGCCAGCTCTGGGAGCCTCTGCGTCAGCCACGTTGCCCCCTCTGGTGCTCTACACAGCACTTGGTTGCCTCTACGTGGCCCTGCGTGAGCCCTTGCTAGCTCTGCGTCACTCTCGTTGGCTGCTATGCTGCTCTCCTGGCACAATCTCTGCCTTCTCTGTTTCTCTGTACTCAATGCCCCTCAGCTTCTCTCCCGATCACTGATTCTATTTCTCTTAGCAAACCCCGCTCTAGAGAATAGAATCACTGATCACTCTGGTGTATCTCTCCAAGTGACCCGCAAGCCTCCTCTTATACTTTCCTGTTGACATCTCAATGACCGAGATTAAGTCCCTAATCAACGACTAAGAATATATCTGGCTTGATCCATGTCTTTTGGACCACTCTAACACAGATTCATATTAATACACATTAATATTTTATTTTCCCTAAGTTTAGACTTAGGGACTCCATTAAAAATATTAATTATTTTAATATCTCCTGATCTGTTTAAAATTTGCCCAAACCCTTTCTGGGTATTGGAGATCTTATGTGCCCCAAACTCTTCACCAAATTTCGTGGTTAGAGCACATCCGATGCTACCCCAAATCAACACTCCCTCTTAGCGAGGACTGTGCTCTAACAATACTTCTCACTGAGTATTACTCTGATCATCTGGTATCGGTACCTGTGCTGATGCTAGGCCTTCTTGCCTAACATCCTCTGCATTGCTTCCTCCTGTATTGTTGGCCATGGTTCTGCCACAGCCACTATTGGATTCGTACGACAACTCCCTCTGCATCTGTGTTGTTGTTGGTCCTTTCTCCCAGCATTGCATCCGCACTGCACCTCCTCTCATGAAGCTGCATCGTGCTACCCACTGCTGCACTGCAACTCAGTTACTGAGAAGTAAGTAACTGATCTCCCAACTGACCACCCTGTTGGGCTAGAGACACCCACTAATGCTGAAGCTCCCTCTGTCATTGACAAGTGCTCCCTCTAACCTCTGCGCTGCTGCAACAACTCTCTTACATCTCGCACCGTTGCACACCTCTCTGTGTCGCCCTGCACTGGTGCAACACTCCTGTGCCTCTCGCACTGCTACAGCTTGCTAGCTCTGCATTGCCTCGGGACTCCTGCACTGTAGCTCCATCTGTTGCTCCATCCGCCTCCGTCTCTACCCACTCAGCCGTCCTACTACACCTCGTCGGAGCTCTCGTAGCAAGGTCTAATCTAAGAGGTTGGGTACCTTAAGATCCTACCCCTCATCGCTTGTAGTCCATCTGACTACAGTTCGATGTCTCCCCACTTCCGCTCAAGTTGTGCGTGTGCACTCATGGCACAGTCATCGTCTGTCAAAACTTCCTTCTCTGCCTGTGCTGGCGTTGCCTTAGTCTCGGAAGACTCTCCCTTACTCTTCTTCCTTGGGCACTGGGTCGCATAGTGACCCATCTCCCCACAGTGTAAGCACTTGATCTTGGAGAGATCTTTCTTCTTTCGCTTCTCTTGCTTTCCCTCAGATGCTAGGGCCACATCCTCCTCCTCTTGCTTGACCTTGATCCCTTTGTTGCTGCTACCTGTCTTTGACTATTGTCTGATCTCTTCCTGGCGAAGAGCTGCCCACATCTTGTCCCAAGGTAGGAGAGTCCCTCTGCCCAAGATGCTCTAGACAAACACTTCCCACTCTTCTAAGACAGCATTCAGGGTTGTCCTCACCATAAGCTCCTGATCCGGTGTCGCTCCTATAGTAGTCAACTGATCTCGGATCTCATTCAGTCCTCCGAGGAAGGAGTCAATCGTTTGACCCTTCTTCATCTGATACGACCTCATCTGGTTCTTGAGCAACATTCGTCTCTGCACAGAAGTATGCTGGTACAGGTTCTTGAGAGCCTCCCACATCTCAACTACCGTTTCCTTCTGGGCTATTTGTGGTACCGCATGATCCTTGACTTCGTCAAGGATAATGCACTTGGCCCTCGCCATCGCCTCCTCGTACTTGTCATTATCGTTGGGGTCGACTAGTATAGCTATAACCTTCAAGGCGAAGTTTTTGACATGATTCCTGTCAAGCACTGATAAGATTCTGGCCTTCCAGACTGTGAAGTTCAATGCTCCGTCTAGTCTATCCTGGTCTCTTACCTCGTGTAGTGACATGACGCTCCTCTACTTCCTTCCTCGACTCCTCTGAGTCTCTACTTCTCATCTGGAAGTTCTCTTCTGGACTCCCTCTGAGTCCTGATTTCCCTCCTGGAAATCCTTCTGCCGCTTGTCGAGATGCCCCCTACTCTGATCGTCTTATGCAACTGCACCGCTGATCTAGGTTCCTCGGCTAGAAACCCTCGGTAACAACTCCTCTCGTCCTACTTTGTCAGGTACTGTTCTGACTACAGTACCTCACTAGCTCCACTTTGCAATATTCCTGCAGCCATGTAGACTCCAGCAACTGCCTCTCTGTGAATTGCGTCAGCCCCTCTCTGCCTCACTCTGGCTTTGCGTCACCCCAAATGGGTCTGCATCAGCCCTGGGATGCTCTGCGTCAGCCCTTTGGCCCTCTGTGTCAGCAACGCTGGCCTCTCTGAGGCTCTGCGTAGCTCCCGACTTCTTCTGCGTGGCTCTGGCTGGCTCTACGTTACACTTCTTGGCTTCTGCGCTGCTAGAAACAGCTTTTGTCACCTCGGAACAGTTGTTTTCTGTTGCTATTGATCCGCTCGGCTGATGTCTTTTAGTCCTTATGTGATCTGCAATCATGCTCTAAGACCATGTTGAAGTTTCTAAATTTACTTAGTTTAAAAACCCTTCATGCACTTTTTCTGATTTATTCCTACCTACTTGTTATTTTTCTTTAACAAGTTATTTACAAAGTAAATACTGAAAATAAACACCAGTGCATGCTCAACATATTACAGATCAACAACCAAAAGAAACAAGAACAAACAGACCACATGACACCATTATTTTTGGGCCAATGTCCCCGGAAAAACCTAATGCGGGAAAACTGGTGTAGCTATTTGAGGGTTTTCTTATTAAGCAATATCAGAGTACAATCTGGGTGCTGAAACTGGCCTACCCAACAAAGAATTTCCTTAGCAGCTGTACCTCACAGTTTGAGAGAAATCTCTTGGCTGAAACTCTGGAAAACCCTTCTGGCAATTCCTTAGCACAAAACTACTCTACAACCCCAACGTTTGCCCAATCTGGACTGCATCAGTGGCTACTAGGCCAGCATTGGCCCTGCGTCAGCCTTCCTTGGCCTGCGTCAGCCCCAGGAGGCCCTGCGTCAGCCACACTGGCCCCTCTGGTGCTCTGCATAGCACTTGGCTGCC
>APFE030416893.1:130493-196735 GCA_000404065.3 Pinus taeda
TTAGGCATTGACGGCCAATATGGATGATAACTGATTGGATCATTTGTAAGACGCGTCAAGTCTGGTAAATCCAAAGTTACGATAAAAGGCAATTGCCGATTAGGAACTCGAAAACTTGGGGTCATTAAACCAGCCCCAGGAGGAGGATATCCAGGGTAACCTGGAATAGGATTCGCATTAGGAATATTATATCCTCCTAGAAAACCAGGATTAACCGGACCGTACTGGGGTTGCTGAGGTTGTTGATAAGTATACCCAAGATACGGTTGATACTGGTAAGTTGGTTGTTGAGAAGGAGCACCATATTGAGGTTGGTACTGTCCCTGGTACGGAGGCTGGATAAATTGAGGTTGGGATGTAACAACCGTACTTCCAAAAGGCATCTGGACCGAAGTCTGGATCGTAGGGCCAGACTGAGGCACAGAGGTCTGAGGAACAGACACAGGAACAGTAGAAACCGGAACTGCTGATACTCCGGAGGAAGTTGGGGTGGATGAAGGAGATGTTGAATTAGTCGTAGTAGACATTCGAGGTGGAGTACTAGGAGTACTAGGCCCAGTCTGAGAGACTACAGAAGATGCAGAAGACGCCATAGACTGGACGGGTTGCTGAGATGGACCAGCGGCCTGTCCAAGCTGGGAAGATGATTGCATGTTCGGTTGCAACATCTGCGTATTCTGAGAAGGATCCCATACCAAATTCATCCCAGGGTATTGACCTTGAGGAAATGGAGGTCCATAACCGGGTTGAGGGTAAGATTGATAATATGGTTGACCTGAAGGTGGTTGATACTGGCCTTGGGGTTGATAACCCTGAGGCACATACTGATACTGGGGTTGTTGCCCTTGAGGTACATAAGAATATTGAATCTAGGGTTGATGTTGATATGAAGGTTGACCTTGGGGTACATAAGAATACTGGGGTTGACCCTGGGGCACATATTGGGCCTGGGGTTGACCTTGAGGAAGGTATTGTCCCGTAGGGACATACTATCCTTGAGGTTGCCCCACAGGCGCAAATTGAGTACCCTGAGGTTGTCCCCTAGGCAGATAAGGAGTACACTGAGGTTGCCCCCCCAGGCGCGTATGGAGTACCTTGAGGCTACCCCCCAGGCGGCAACTAACTGCCTTGAGGCTGACCTGACATCATCAGAATTTCCTCTGCACTTAACTGACTATTACCACTACTTCCAGCTAATAACTTCTGCTCGAAGGGACGAGGAGATGGTCTTGAAAAAATACCAGAAATGGACTGATACCCAACAGGAATAGACGGACCACCGTATAAATAGGCTTCTAGAGATGACAGACTCAACATATATGCAGGAGGAGTAAAACCTCTAGGTGGAAAAGGAAAACGAGGTGGAGAAAAACTGATTGAGTTGTCCAAAAAATTGGTCAACGAAAGATACCAAGTAGTAGCTCAAGGGCGACTGTAAAATATAGACTCACGCTCTCTGAGATCAAGAGCAGGTATATCTTCTTCAAGATAAGAAGCACCTAGATCTTCTTCTGGGGCGAGTTCTTCAATAGAAATCAATCTAGAAGGGAGATTTTCGGTGATAACTCTCTCTACCTTAGGTGAACCAGGAACAGGAACACTAGAAGATGGAGTAACAGGTTCGGATATTTGAGGTTCTTCACCTATATCACCGGCAGATGTAACACTACCAGTAAGTTTAGAAACCTCAACAGCTTCAGGATCGTAGCCTGTTTCTAGACTTTGGTAATCCGAGTGGAATACCAATGAAGACTCTCCTTCTTCAGGTGGAATTATTCTACTGCCACCAGGAGTTACAAGGATTTTTAATCCTTTGTAATAAGGCCGGTCCTCTTCAGGAGGTGCACCCCGTGCTCTACGGGCTCGCCTCAATATATCGGCCAACCTAACAACTTCAGGAGACTCGCCCCAAAGTCTACGGGAGTGTCTCGGTGATTCAGCCACAGCGAAAAACTTTTAACTACTACACACGAAAAAAAAGTAAAATCTCAAGAAAAACACCTAAAGTCGCTAAAGAACCAATCAATTTTGAAACATACGCCTAAAGAATCTAGGGCGTCAAACCAAACACAAACGGTAGCTTCCGGACCAAAACCACTAGTTGGTGATGAAATCCAACCTCGTAGGATTCAGTACAGAAAAAGCGGGTGGAACAGTTACCCCGACAACCTGCTTAATGAATAGACTGGACCAAGTTCCTCCACTTTAACCGTCTCGAGTGAAGTGAACCCCCCAGAAAATCCAAGTGAGTCTAGCCGACGTCTGCTCCAGGTACAGTGGGATCTTTCCACCACCGTCACCTTGGGTAGAATCCTAAGATTATGGCCACTAAGGTTACCAACAGCAACAAATATACCTGGGGGAACAGTCTACACTCCGACAGCACGCAAGGGCCGAGTAACAAGCTCAATCCCCTTACCGGCTCCTTGACAATGGTCAATCCAAGGTTTACCGATAAGTGATCCCCTGGCTCCTCAACAATAATCTGAGGTTTACCGTTTGTAATACGTGCGTGTCTGGCGTCGTTCCCAATGAGGGAGGATTTATCCCCTCACTGGTTCGGACACGAGCTCGTGCTTCTCCTTTAAGGGGAGCTTTCCCAGAGTATAAATGCAACAGCTTGATTTATTCTATCACAAGATAAGCTACTTGTTTGGTTTTATAGTCTTGGAGAGTTAATTACTCACCTACTCCAAGACACTAGCCTGATCTATATTGGTGCTTCAGAGCCCTAGTAAAATAAAAATTTCTAAGTTAATTTTACTTTAAGCGTGATTTTAATGGCTGTTCTTTAAGACAAAGGTGATGGAGATGAAACTTGATGGTGTATAGACTCGACTCCAATTCTCTAAAAGATGCACCTAAGATGATTGATAATTTTCTCTTTTCAATGAATGTTCTAATTAAGAGAGTTGAGAGAATGCAATCTTTTCAATAAAAACAACTTTCTTAAAAGACAATCAAAGAAACAATTCTCTTATCTTTCAAAGCGCACAAAACATGACCACTCTTTACTTCACGAAAAAATTCCTTTCTCTTTCAAAGACGTCAAATGCTACTCTAAAGCAAACTTTGCAAAGGAGATCGTTGATATTTTCCTATTTAATAAAAGCATGTAAAACTAATCTAATCAAAGCAATTTCAAGATCTATGAAAATCTATGAAAAATCACTCAAAAGCAAATCAAAGGAAATTTACCTAATCTTTCACTAACAAGTTAATCTAAGAAGCAAAAGCTTACTAGGATGATTCCGGGATGTTTTACTTGGCAATGATTAATCCAAGGACTAGTTTATGCAGAATCACAAACTAATCAAAACAAAAACTCAATCTCTTTTTGTTCTTTTTGAAAATGAAATTCACAACTTTAAATGAACAAGTTATATTGAAATTTTGCAAAGAGGCAACACAAAGGTAGGTCGCTCACGCGGGTAGACTTTACGACTGGTCCGACTCCTAAGAAGACTGACAAAACCAGAGATATCGAAGGCTTTGCAACTTCTAAACCCAAAGTCACTACAGGACCAATATAAAAATCAAAACCCTAAGGCTAAAATCTCAAGGAATTTCACTAAAACTTTCGACACTATTGGAACAAGTGCAGGTGAAGATTTTTGACAGTCAACCAGTGGATCTGGGCAGTAAAGACTAAGAAAACCAAAATCTAAAAGGAAAAAGTGATAAAAAAGGGAATTTTCTTAATTTTAACAGGGTACGCAGGCAGCCTGTTTAACCAGGTGCGTGCACGCTTTGTGTACACAGATACAGTGCGTACAAGTACGCACTGTGTCTAACGCAGAGGGTGCGTACTACTGTAAAATAAAGAAAACCTAAGTTCTAACTCGACTCTAAGCTAAGCCACCCAAAAACACAGTCAAGCAACCAAAAAACAAAAGAAACAAGACTATTTTCAGATCAAAGTAATACTCAAAGGAAAAATCAATCACATCAATGGATTCCCCAGTGGAGTCGCCAATTTGTCATGCGGAAAGAGTTATTTTTGCGGACAAACCTAACCTCCCTAGGAGTCTAAGACTCTCTAGTGACAAACAAACCAAACAAGAGCAATCCTTCTCTAAACATACATTATTCTATGAGAAACCAAGTGTTTTCCGATCTTACCTTAGGTCCAACGCTTGTTGTAGCAGTCCAGCCATGCTGATCCAGATGAGCTCCTCCTTCACTTTAAGACCTGCATACACTAACAAAGCAAACGATTACATAACACCTGAATATTTCATAAAACAAAGCATATTCATCACATAGACCAAGGAGTACATGAAATAATTCATTAACAACAAATCATTGAGAAGAATGGACTTATTTGTATTAAGGAAACAAAAAAGGAACCATTACAACCTGAGCCTTGGTGTTGTGCAAGCTCCTCCCAGGGTCCAACAAGAGATTTCCTTCTACTTTGACAAGCTCACCCACTCCCAATATGGCAACAAGGAAGGATAGTGATCTCTCCTCACAAGTCAACAATGGAAGTCCTAATTCCAGCAGCATTTACCCTTTAGAATGTTCAGCTTTTAACCTTCCCTCCTCTGGCCCAATGCCTGTATTTATAGTATTCTAGAGGAGGTTATTCAGTTCCAACATCAATGGGATACTCCCTCTTTTGGATGGGGTAACTCCTCTCTTGATGGGATAAGCTCCTCTATCATAGGGATGCATGAACCATCTGGAGGCGCTCAATACACGTCAAACACTCTTCTAGAAGGCTCTAGAAGTGACCACAAGTAACTTTTTAAAGATGAAACTCGCGCCTTTTGACCTTTACAGGGGTACGCACCCATCCCTTGACTTACAGAGCATACAAGTACGTAGGTACAATGAGTTTTGGATGCGTACACGCAGGCAAGGTAGAGAGAACCTGCATACCCAGAGATAAACATGTTTTTTAGTGACTTTCTCTCTTTTTTGAAGTTTGACATGAAGAGCAGAGGTATTAGGCTTGACAAGGAGGATAATATGACTATTGACGGAGCCATATTAACTGCAAATAGTCATGGTGACAAATTTCAGTGTAACAGCCCTAGACGCAGTTTAAAGGAGGAACACCTAGCTGCAATTGAAGGGGATCTAGTCATGCCCTAGCCACAACAAAAGAAGGTCTAATGCAACCATATATTTGCAGTTGAAGAAAGGCTCCTATACGCTGTATAGAGGAGGCCTATCCAAGATCTCAAGAAGACCTAGCCGCTATCATATCAAGCCCTAGCCTCAACTCTAAAGCTAGTCCTAGCTGCAAATTAGAGGAGACCTATACGTTATCATAAGGAGGTTAAAGAAGAGTTGTAATGACCCATATTTAATATCGAGAGCACAAGAATATTAATATGCATACGATGCATGCATATGATAGCTACATATGCATGTATCGCATGCACTGCACTAGTATTATATTCTAAAATTAACTATAAACGTTGAATATCATGACACACCTTCAAATAGAAGTTACCTTCACCCATCAACACGCATATTGCTTAATGCATCATAGTTAATGAGCAAATACCAATGATATAAATTTAAAAAAAGTATAGAGTTAAAAGGGTTATAAAGAAATAGATGTAAAAAATTAAAAATTAAGTTAATTTTTACATATGGTTATGTAATTATATATCCTAGAATATTAATAAATTATTAAAATGATAAAGTAAATCAAAATAAAGTATTTAATATGAACCTAAGGCATTTAAATTAAACAAACAAAAAATCCTAAATATAAGATAAATACACATTTAAAGGAATATGACTCATGTACATAGAGGGAAAAGGTGTCACTACAATTGGAAGCGGTGGGATCGCTGGTGGAGAGAGCGGTCACCGCCAAGGAAGGCTACATATAGAGGTAGAAAGAGTTTTTAGGGGGATCTGAACCCGGAAAAATCAAAAGAGCGTAGAAAGGAGGAAGAACGAAGAATCTGAGGATAGTGGGAAGAAACCCAGTGGGAAGGAGCCTTGCTTGTTCTGAAGTTTTTAGGCACAGGGGAACAGTCTGCTTCAATTGAGAAGCTTACTAGACTGAGTATTGAGGTTATGCTCAGTTTGGCTGGGTGGTTTCGTTCTTTTGGTAATAGAAGCAGGAGCAGTTTGAGGCATCATCAACCGCCGGAATACAGGTAGGTACTCCATACTAAAATGAGTAATTCAGTTATATGAATGTTGGATAAGTCATTTAAGCTGCAAACAAATTTGAAGAAAACACATATTATGTTTTAAAGCTTTACATTGCTGGTTAAATGACTCAGAGCCTTACAAGAGTTCTGGCCGCAATTATATAGATGCTCATATTCCGCAATTAAGGAAGGCCTAAATCCACAGACTTTTATTCATGAATGTTGTTATTTACTGTTAGGGAAAAGCCATATCCACAACAAAGGGAGGACTGATCAGCAGTGGAATATAAGCTCTATATATAGTTTGAGTGACAACCCCAATCCACTGTTAAGAGAGGTCCATTAGCAGTCTTGTGAAGACTCTTATTCACAGCTCAAAGAGACCTAGTTGCAGTCACTTTAATTGCTGTCATAATACCACATTGTTGTAGGTGACAGCATGGCCTAATTGTAGACTATTTGGGCAAGTTGATAACTCAGTGTTGTTGCACATATTATGGGACAACAACATAGTACAACACATTGCTATCAACATACAATGATGGGTAGCAATGCAACACAATGTAAAAAGGGTGCAACATGATATGATGCATAGTACATCACTATGTATGATGCAGCTACATGGTTGGATGCTACATGCATCAGTTGAAATACAACAAGCTTATACATAGAACAACTGCAAGCATGAAGAATCATGAATGACAACAACAAGTTAAAGCATGGATAGCAGCAAGTATAGTGCATCAAGTACATTGGGACAACAGTAAGCATGGTGCAGCAGTGGCACTATGTACAACGGTGTTAAACACTGGGACAACAGCAGCATGAGGTCCAACACTGTGATGATGGGTGCAACATGGTGCAACACGGTGAGGTGCAACATGATAACGAGATGCAGCACAACGATAAGCGGAGAAGTCACCTTAGAGAATCAGTTGAAGCAACATGTCTTCAACTGATCTCATGTATCATCTTCTTAGAGATGATCTATGCTCTCATCTAGATAAGTCAAAGTGTTGACTTCAGTTGTAAATGTACTATCTCTCTCTCTCTTTCTCTGCTGAACTATTGAAGAACATATAAGAAGAATTGATCAAGGGTTTCCCCACATTGGGGTTTGTCCCTGGCTAGTGCCACATCTTGTGTTCTCTTGTCTTGGCTTGTCTTCTGCAATTTATATTTATGTTCTATCTGCGGTTTACTTTAATGCTGATGTGATTGCTAATTTGGAAAAGATATTGAGCTAACTGTGAAAATTGAAATAAATTGCTCTAGCATAGAACATACCTAAAATTAACAATTATGAAGACCGAACCTAGTTACTTTTCAACCCAAAGAAGGGGTAAAATCTTTCCAACAGAAACTAAGGAAAGTTCATCCAACGCTGGAGCCCCTCATCCAAAAAGAATTTAGGAAGTTGCTAGCTGCTTGAATCATTTTCAAAGTCAGACATTCCACTTGGGTTTCGAATTTGGTCGCAATTAGAAAGAAATCCAGTGATATAAGGTTATGTGTAGACTTCTACAATCTCAACTGGGCATCTGATAAAGAAAATTACCCAATGCCATCCATGGAACAAATCCTCCAAACAATATCTGGGTCTGAGGTTTTTTTGCTACTAGATGGCTTTTCTGGTTACAATCAAGTGCTAGTGGCGGAACCAGATCGGTTGAAAACCACCTTCGGGACCAAATGGGGAACATTCACTTTTAAAAGAATGCCATTCAGGCTTATCAATGTAGGTGCTACATTTCAAAAGGCGACAAACATCACTTTCCATGGCTTGATTGGTTAGAGTATAGTTGTTTATTTGGATGATGTTACTGTGTTTTCCAAAAAAAGGATCAGATCATGTACGTCATCTGAAACAAATATTTGAGTGGTGTTGTAAATATGGGATTTCTCTCAATCCCAAGAAAAACATCTTTTGTGTGTTAGAAGGGACTCTCTTAGGGCACATCATTGTAAAGAGTGGAATTAAAGTTGATTTTGAGAGGGTCAAAGCTATAACTCAAATCTCGTTCCTGGTGAACAAGAAGGCTATGCAATCTTTCTTAGGAAGGATTAATTTCCTGTGAAAATTTATCTTTGACTATACTTAGATAGTTAAGCCTTTACAGTAGATGATTAAGAAATATGTAACTTATAAATGGGACAAGTGGGAAAAGGATGCTTTCGCTCAAATTAAATATGCTATCATTGATGCACCTTCACTATTCAGTCCGGATTATGGTAAAGATTTCCTGCTTTATACCTTTGCTTCAAATTCATCTATTGCGACCATACTGACTCAAAAGGATACTGAAGGAAATGAATGGTCTATCTCTTTCACGAGTGTTGGCTTACAGGGGTCAGAACTGAATTATCCTACCATTGACAAACAAGCATATACTATATATAAGGCAGTCAAATACTTTAGGCCCTATCTTCTAAAATCTTAAACAATCATTTTTGTGTCTCATCCAGCAGTAAGAACACTCTTTGTGCAACAGGAGTTGGGTGAGAAGAGGGTAAATTGGATGACCTACTTACAATATGATCTGGAGTTTAAATCAATTCATACCATTAAGGGTCATGGCCTCTATCAACGAGCAATGATCTTGAGCAAGATCTTTGAGGTTGGGAGCAAGAAATAGAGATGTACAATGTCGAACATGTTCCCCATACCACATCTACAACGCCATGGTATTTTGATATTCGGCAATTTCTAGAGCATGACACCTTGCCCACGCATCTGTCAAACAAACAAAAGAGGGAAATTCGCTTAAAATCTCTTTTCTTCTAACTTGTTCATGGAGTGCTTTTCAGAAAGCACCCCAAGGGTGTTTTGCTAAGATGCTTTGAGCCATTAAACACAGAGAAGGTACTTAGAGATTTGCACGATTGATCGATAGGTGGTCACTATGCGTGAAACACAACTGTGCATGAGGTGATGAGTGCTGGTTATTAGCTATGCGCGAAACACAACTATGCATGAGGTGATGAGGGCTGGTTATTAGTGACCCACTATATTCAAAGATGTTAACACTTATGCCCACAAGTGCTCAGCTTGTCAAAGATGTGCTAGTTGGGACCAGAGGTCAGCTGCTCCACTGCTACCAATAGCAGTCGAGGAACCATTCCAATAGTGGAGCCTAGATGTTATTGGAGAAATCTTTCCACTTTCGTTGAAGCAACACCGATATATTATAACAACGACAAATTATTTTACTCGGTGGACAAAAGCAGTTCCTTTAAGACAAGTTAACGACAAGGAAGTCATTTACTTCTTGCAGCGGAATTTTATAACCAGGTTTGGCATTCCGACGTCTCTTGTCTTTGGTAATGCGACTTATTTTTTGTCATTGAAACTTTATGAATTCGCAATAGAAAATGGGATTGTATTAAAGCATGCATCTAACTATTACCTGCAGGGAAGGCTAAATCAACAAATAAGAATCTTATCCACATCATCAAGAAAAACATTTTCTTTGAGCAAAGTAACTGGCACAACGGTTTGACAAATGCATTATGGGCTGACCTTGTAACTCCTAAGCCTTCCCTTAAGACCTCACTGTACTTTTTGGTTTATGGTAAAGAAGCTATCTTGCCCTTGAACCTGTATCGCCCAACCTGGCAACTCTCCCAACAGTCCCAAGGTAGACCTTGCCTTCTGATTTAGAGCATGATAGATACTTCACTCAAACTTGAGGAAGAAAGACTCAAAGCCAAAGAGAGATTTGTCGTCCATCAAAACTCTGTTAAGCGCTGGTTTGACAAGAAATCCGCAGGGGCTAAGAATTTCGATGTTGGTGGTCTAGTACCGAAGTGAGACAAAGCCCACGAAGATAAAGGCAAACACATGAAGTTCCAACCCCTGTGAATTGGACTTTTTACCATCGAAAAGAAGCTCGCTCATAATAGCTTCAAGTTGAAATCCTTAGACAAGAGGATTGACTCGCTTCCCGTAAACAATGTTGATAATGTCATTGAAATATCGATGATATTCAGAAATATCGCGATATTTTTGGTAAGCCAAAATATCATCGAGAAAATATCATGATATTTCCTTGCCTGAAAAGATCAGGATATTTTCGAAATATCATTGATATTTCGGAAATCGCGCTACAACCTTAAAAATTGTCAGACAGGCTGGGCCACAGCTAGAAAAGCAATTTTTGTCATTTCATTTGCTCATTTTGGTTTCTGAGTCTTGGAGAAGGAAAGGGAAGAGCTTTATGGTGGTTGTCAAGGAAGGGTTGGGGATCAAACAAACATTATCACCACCAACTAAGAATTTTTTGTGGACCAAAGATTGAAGAACAGTGTGACAAACTTCATTTCTTCCAATAACAGGTATGTTCTTAAAAACTCCTATGTTAATGATTTTTTTCATAGATTTAGGGTTATGCTTGTTTGCCCGTGCCTACCAACATTTTGCTTCTTTGCTTTTTTTCCATTTGCTATGATTTTCATGCCCATGAGCCAATGCAAGAGTTTTCTCCATATTTGGACAGCAAGCTTTATTGTTTTTTAACTTTCTTTTGCACCATCTTATTTCCATTTTTCATTCACATTGCAAATAATGTAGTAAAAAAAAATATATTTTAAAATGAGGTGGGTATTACTTATTATTTTTGTGTATGGATGTTTATTTTTAATGCCAATTTTTTGTTTCTTTGGTGCCCTAGGTTTGAATTAGTTCACTACAAATATGCCAAACGCCTTGGACACATTTTGGGAGTGTTGACCACTACGTGTCAACTACCCATAGCAGTACACCCCCTTTTTCGCAAAAGGGACAACGCTTGATCGACGTGTCCGTGCCAGTCATCATCAACCCGATCATGTTATGTTGTAAACCCAGTTTGCATGTGTAAATTGTAAATAATCTTAGCAGATCTGAGTCATGTATGTAAATTGCCTAAGCAAACCTAATTTTCTAGCGATAATCTACGTTTTGGAAGGTTTTTTGTTTCACCGATCCATGATCGGCAGAGTTTTCCTTCAGCCTAACCCCAAAGCCAGAATGGATTTTGTCATTAGAATCTTAGAGGAATCCTAGTGTGTTTTGAGTCTATGTAAAAGTAATTTGGAAATAGTCCTAATTATTTGGTTAGGTTATTACAAATTGCTTGATCTGCTAGATTATATTTGTGTCGCAGAACTGGGTGGTCTATGAAGGTCTATGTCAAATGGGTTTTGCCCCTTGAGATGTAAAATTGTAAAAGTCATGATGTAAAGTGTCTTGAGGTTTAGACATTTGTACTTATGTATCTTGGAACTTTTGCTTAATACTTGAAGCCTTTTGGTCAACACATTTTCATACATGAATTGTGGATGTTTCAAGACTACTCTTTGAATATTTATGATTCATGTTTGCTCTCACATGTACTAAAGTAATTGAACTATTTCGATGACTTTGGTGCTTAACTTATTGGAAATGTGTTGTAATGATTGTAACGATCGTCGCATCTATGTGAACTATTTCGCTTGATGTTAGACAAGTCTTTCTCATTCGTTTGTGTCTTGTGTGTCTCCATTAGGGTAGTACTATTACTTCTCTTTTAGAGGTTCACTTTATTTCCCCTTTTGCGGTGAAATAATCTTGATATATCTACAATCGAGCATTCAAAAGGCACACTCCCTTGCTCATTCAAAATCACATGTGCATTTCTCTATCATGCTAACTGCTAAATCCAAGGCATATCTTTAAGTAAACGACAGTCAGACCGTATTCTGGATGGGACTCCTACACCGAATGGTGTGAGGTCCAATTGGGACCTCATATCGGGGAGATCCCCTGTGTATTGGCAGTATCCAACACCGTCAACAGTGCATTATCTACCTAATATTTTCCAACATGGGAAGGGTAGAGTTCTCAAGCGGTACAATATTTTTATTTCTTCTTATTTTTCGTTTACCTCAAGTTTTATTTTTGGTTTAATTCCCTTGGTTCTAAAACCTCATTTACCACCTTATGTGAATTAGTAGGATTTTTATATCTTGATTATATTCAATAATTTCTTTTTGATGCCAAGGGTGCCAAGTCGGTCGTGCCCTTCAAGAACTTCCCTTTGAGGTTTCAAGGGTGCCACACCTAACAGTTTCTTCTCGATGCCAAAGGTATCAAATTGGTGATGCCCTTCAATAACTTCCCTTGAAGTTCCAAGCGTGCCACGCTGCTTACCCTTAAAGCATCCAGTGACTATGAGGGGAAAATCTAGGTGCAACGACAGAGACCATTATGATCTCTCGTGTTGCCCTCTATAGTGAGACTAATGGTGTTTTGGATCGAGGAATTTGCCTCGATTTGCACCTAAATAAAATCCTTGTGAGCGCCCTGTCTAGGGTCTGCGCCCATGACATCATGATTTTCAAGGCAAAGGTATCCCAACCCTTCCAGTCCAAGTCACTGCGGGAGTGCTAGTGGGTGAAATCAGGAATGTTGTCCCACCCCTCCCATGAAGTTCCATCTATTTGTACAGCCCCATCACTCATGTGTGAGTCATTCGACCAAGCAACTACTTGTGACTATAGCCACTAACATTTCATTAGAATTTATAACAAAATTGAAATTGAGCCTTAAAATTTCAAAGACAAAATATTCAATTCCATCAAACCAAATTCCATCGACTCATCACATGTGAGTGCATCTGGTGGTCTCCTACCATACTCGATAATCATCAGTAACACTGTTTCACAGTGTTAGTTATTGACATAATAGCATAGGCTAAAGCATCAACATGACATAGGCATCCACATTGTTGTTCACAGTGAACTAGAACTAATTTAAGTAGCCAATATAATGAATGCATCCATCACAACTATCATCATCATAACATCACTAGAAAGCATACATATCCATCAAAGCTATCATCATCATAACACCGACTAGGAAATAGACACATCCATCACAACTATTATCATCATAACATCGACTAGGAAACAAACACATCCATCCCAACTATCATCGTCATAACATCAACTAGGAAACAAACACGCCCATCACAACTATTGTCATCATAACATTAAATAGGTAACAACATAATCATCACATCCACTAATAGTAAAGTGTCTGGATCCTCAACTTGAGCCTCAAAGAATAATGTGTGAGCCTTAAGGCTAAGTCAATGCTAATGTCATATCAAGGTTAGTCAACTAGAGCAGGGCACTACAATGCACACCAAGCACACTCCTCGTGGTTGCCACCACATGCCAACACTTGCCAAATAGTCTCATTTATTTAACTCCTCATGTAATGCACCCCATGCATAGGTGCTGAAATCATTATTTAAGTGAAAATAGCTTATTGATGACTAAGGAAATGACAGAATTTGTTGGTTAACGGAAAACATATCAGAGCAATAGGCAAAAACTAACATTCAAGACATGTAATACTTATTATTTAACCTCTACGATTTTGTATGTGCCATCAATGCTTGCTGACTAGTATCCAAAATACATGCCTCTTTATTCATTTTTATACAATGAAGTTGAAAATCATCTTATGGTTAAATTTCAAAGAACAATTATTTTTACTTTGTTGCATTCAATATGGGATACCTATATATAATCATTAGTATGCATTTATGTTTGGTGTGATATTAAGCATGTGAATAAGCATTTGAACACCCCATGGTATGTTTCACATTGTACTATCAAATCTGCTTTCTGGGCCGAAGATGTGAAAAGGTATTTATGCGTTGTATGTGACATCATAGTTTTGCATGCCATACTAGTGACAATCCATGTAGGGATTCCCGGCTATCTTAATTTATCCAGCTGTTTAAATTTTTTACTAACACTAAAGTACACGTTAAAGGGAGCTCAATTAGTGAAAATTTAACTGTTGAGTAATTGTTTGTAAGCATGCTAACAAATTCCAATTCTTATGCAGCTCAGCGTTTATGCTTGATGTGATTGCATTCGGTGCACTTATTGTATTTATAACAAGAGTGGTTCTTGGCTACAAGCAAACGTGGGATCGATATGAAGTAAGGCACAATATTTTTTTTCTTGTTTATACTAATGTGTCATATAAATAAAGATATCCTAATAATGGAGTACTGAATTTTCTATCCCTTTTGGTTGGAAATCATAAAATAAATTTATTTCCTTCATTTTCCAATGACTTATATTGGATATGCTTTATATATAGAAAGAAAATAACTTGCCCTTAAGCTAATAATAAGATTGAAAAAATGGCATTCCCACATAAATATGAATATAATATAAATATATAGGAATGTACAAGATGTTAAATGACGCATCGCACATCAAATATCAGTAGCTGTCAATTCAAATTAAATAGACAAAACAAAATAACATCAAACAGATACCATAAATGTATTTGATCTACAATATACTATCAATTCCCTTTTCTCTATTTATGGGAAAAGGTAATAGGTCCTCTAATGGTGGAAGGTCTGGTGTGCTGATTTTTATAGTGCAATTAAAACAAGCACAATTTTTCTGCCAGATAATTACTTCCAATGATACAATCACTTCTTTAGTACATTTCAGATCATAATGCAATTACACTTCAGAAAATTTCAACCATAAATGCAGTAGGGCAGTAGAGATCACAGTAAAATAAAAATGCACAAGAGCCATAAAATTTAACGTGGGAAAAACCCAACAGCCTTTTCTTCAGAGAAATTGTCCAAATCAATCAATTTGTACATCTGAATTTCAGTCAAAATATCATGCCATTTACCAAACCAAATTCCAAGTCAAGCCAGCCAAAGGAGAGAGAAAAAGTCAAATTTATGCTCACAAGTCAAATATGGTCAAAGAATCCAAAGTTCGGCCTGCTGCTGCTCCTGGTCAACAGAGGTCAAAGGGGCCAAATTTTGGCTGTGCTGCTCCACAGAAGATTCGGTCAAATAGTATTGTTTGACTTGCAGTCAAAGAGTCAATACAGAAAGTCAACACCAATAAAATCAGCCTAGAAATTTAGTCAACTTCTTCAGTCAAAGATGCTAGAAAATTCACTTTAGAGGACAGTCAATGATTCAGTCAACATAGCCCAAAAACAATCAAAATCAACACTGATCAAAGCTCGCCGGTCAAACTTCACATTTCTGTTAGTTTTTGTAGCATTGGATGGTGTTCTAGTCTTGATAGTTGTCAGAGAGGCTAAGAAACACTAAGACTCCATAACCCAGAAAAGATTTCAGGAAAATCCAACTATAAATGCCTTAATTAAGTTAAGTAATTAGTAATTAAATTTTTCCTAAGTCTAACTTAGGGAAAATGATTAATTAACAGGAATTAATTGAGGAAGATGAGATTTCTCTAGAAATTTACACAAATCGACTAGGAAATAATCTCAACCATTGATTAAGTTTTAATCTTGGGCGTTGGAGTCGCACAGTGAGATTATAAGAAGAAGTCGATGGTTAGATGGAGGAGCACACTTGAGATCGATTTCCTTGGGCAATTTGATTTTTTCAGAGAGCAGTAGAATTCTGCTAGAAGAGTTCGAGCCAAAGAAGTGAAGCAGAGACGAAGAGTGAAAAAGACAGTGGGTCTAGAGGAAGTCTTCCAGTTCTAGAGAGTAGCTTGCAGAGGGGCAGAAGTATCTACATAGAGGCCGATGCAAGAGATGCACAGTAGCCTCTAAAGGGCAATTCAATTTTGCTAGAGAGAAGCTCGTTTTTAGTTCCAGAGGCCAGAAAGTGCTTCTAGAGTGCCGAAGAGACAATTTCTCAGCCAACCACAGATAGGACAGCTAGAGTAGCAACTGTTCTAGGCAGTATGTTTGGTAGTCTGTGCTAGGGTGACATGGGGTCTGCGCAGGATAGTTTAGACGACTCACTTAGAGTTGGCAGTCAAAGCCTAGATTGCTTGTGGAGTGGGGAAAATTCCTCATAATATTTTTACCTTATTTTTCTTTATAGGATTGCCAAATTTCGGCATCCAGTTGCACTCATAATTCTCACTACTAGTTGATAATAAAAACCCTCAACTATTGCACTAGTTTTCCCAAGTTGGGTTTTTTTGAGGACTTTGTCCAAAAATAAAGGTGTTATATTTTTGTGTGTGAGTGCCAGTGTTTTCTTAGTTTCCAGTTTATCTTCCACAATATTTATTTTTGTGAAGATTGCAGTGTGATTAATTTGTTGTTGTTGTAGCAATAAACTAAATAATTAATTTATAGCTAGAAGAATTAATTCTAGTTGCTGCAATAGAATTTCAGTAGTGAAATTTCACAATTTCTTCCTCTTCGCACATGTGAACAGAATATCAGATTTGCTTGAGATAAGTCGAGTTAATTATGCCAAATGCAGAGGTCTCTGTGATAATTTATGTGTCCAATCAAGTGGGTTTTTGACCAAGGGTCAAACCCCTTCATGAGGTGGGGCCAACCTGTCAAATTGGGGGCTAACTTGAACAACAAGAATAATAATTATTTTTCCTTTGACTTGTAAACTTCAAATACTGACCACAGCTACATATTTTGACACTCCCTCTTAGCTAGGGAGGTATTTCTCCTTGATTTCCGCAGATGTGCATACAATGAATACAATTTCTCCATTCCAAGAAAAGGTTGAAAAAATGAGAGATTGAAAGCATCAACATCCAATAGAGGAACTCATCACCCACTAGTCCTAGGGTCACCAACTCAACAAGTCATCACTTGGAGACATGTCTGGAACCCCACCTCACCCATGGTGAACCCGGGGCCCATTTACCATTCCCACATGTCATGAATGGTAAATACCTACCCGATGCTATGAAGCACAAGCTCAACGCACGAGCCAAACCCCATGGCAATATGGTAAAAAATCCATGACTGACGAAGCAATCCAGGGCTTGATGCTAACAAAGCCAATCTCCCTAGCCAAACTCCATGGCTTCTAGGTCAAACCACATGACCAAGGGGGCAATCCAAGCTTTGATGCTTAGTAAGCCGATCTCCCTAGCCAAACTCCATGGCTTCCAAATTCGAGGTCAAACCCCATGACCAAGGGAGCAATCTGGGCTTAGATGCTTATAGGACCAATCTCCCCAACCATAAACCATGGTTTCTTGGTCAAACCCCATGACCTAAGTGTTGATTTTCTAGTGCAATCAAGACTAGTACAATTTTTCAAATTGATAACTAGTTCCAATGATACAATTTCTTTAGAGAATTCCAATCATTAAGCAGTTACACATGAAAAATTTTAACCATTAACTTCATTAATAGAGCAATAGATATCATAGTAAATAATGAGACAAGAGACACCAAAAATTTATTGGGACAAAACCCCTCAAGGAGGAAAACTCGCTAATATTTCTTTATGAGAGAGAGTTCAATTCATCAAAATGTACATTAGAATATTCTAGTCAAAATTCCAATCTCTGACCTGAATAAATGCCAAGTCAAACAAGTCAAAAAAGACAGAAAAGTCAACACATTGGTCAAATTCCAAGTCTGCAATAGAGGGCCGAATTTCAACCTGAGGTAGCTGGTCAAAGGGGCTGAAATTTGGCTTGCAATTTATCAGTCAAAGTCTTGGTCAAATGACATAAGTTGACATTTGGTCAACTCTTGGTCAATGAGTCAAAATAGGAGCAGAACCTCAATCTCCCAACCTTAGTCAAAAACTCGGTCAAATCAAAGGAACAAATCAAGTCAATGATGGTCCAACTCAGGTCAAACTTCTTTTAATGAAAAAATTCTTCTTCTTCTTCTCCTCGCACGTGTGAACAAATATTCTTGTGTTAGTCAAATGAGATGTGATGGATGGATGCCAAATGAGGTCAATCAAATACTAATATATATGTGTGCTAGGAAGTGGGTTTTAACCATAGGGTCAAGCCCCTTCAAGTGGTGGGCCGACTTGTGCAAACGAGGCTGACTTGGTCAACAAAAAAATACATAATTTTTTCTTTGATTTTCCAATGAAAATACCGACCAAAGCTACCAATTTTCAATACTCCCTCTTAGCTAGGGAGGTACTTTTCATTCTCGCTCAAGATCAATCTCCTCGACCAATCCATTGGTCTCTTAGTAATAACCCAAGGGAGAGATCAGATGCACAAGTCTCATCATAAGGAAAGATACATAGTATCAAACTCATCCCATAAGCCAAAACAGAATGGCATCAAGGTCAGTACCCAATTGACCATGGGATCAATCCATGAGGCTAAAATCTCCAACCATATGCAATGATTTCTCAGTCAAGCACAATGACCTAAGAGAGTAGTCAAAAACTCAATCTTCCTGACCAAGCCCACTTGGTCTCTCTGTTAAACACAATGACACAATGAAGAGAATTCAAAATCAGTGTCCCCGCCAAACCCACTAGTCTCTCAGTAAAATACAATGACTTGAGGGGTCACTCTAAGCCTCAAAACCAAACTCCACAACCATATTTGTTTCTTAGTCAATCTCAATGACCCAAGGGAGTAACCAGGACAATCTTCCTGACCATAGACTAAGTTCTCTCAGTTAAGCCCATTGATTGGATTGCAGCGAAACATATATTGGGATATCTACGTGGCACCATTCTCCATTAGAAACATATCTCAAACCATAATCAATGGTGCCACGTAGATATCCCAATATATATTTCACTGCAACCCAATGCACATGTGGGGGCTCAACTGAGAATTGGCTCAACGTATTCACAACAGAGCAGATATTAGGTCTGGTGTTAACCAAATAGTTCAATGAGCCAATCAATTTGCGATACATAGAGGGATCAACCAAGTCAGAGTCAATTTCATGGCTTCTTCAAATTTGTCACCATAGGAGTGTCCATGGACTTATAGTGTTGAATTTTGTGTTAACCAAATAGTTCAATGAGCCAATCAATTTGCGATACATAGAGGGATCAACCAAGTTAGAGTCAATTTCATGGCTTCTTCAAATTTGTCACCATAGGAGTGTCCATGGACTTATAGTGTTGAATTTTCTAAGTCTATCCATTAGAAAATCAATTTGTATTCTACTAGTTTATTTCTTCTACTTGTAAATTTTGAACAAGTTATTTAAAACTTTTAAATACCAAAACAAACACAATATAGTCACAACATCTGCAAATCGTCAACTGAAAGAAAACAAACACACAAGTGACATCGATATTTTTGCACAAATGTCCTTGGAAAAACCCAATGCGGGAAAACCGGTGCAACTATTCTAAGGGTTTATTATTATGTAGTATTTCCTTGAGTATAACTAGGTGCCTCACTGGCTCACTCGACAGAGAAACATACACGACAGTAATACCTCTCTATTCAGAAACAGGTATTCAGAAAACCTGTCCCACGAAACCCTCTCCAGCGTCTCTGAAGCTCTACATTGGCCCTTTTGGCCTCTGCGTCAGCCTCCTGCTGTCCTGCGTCACCCTCAAACCTCTCTGTGTCAGCCCTCTGAGGCACTGCGCAGCCTCTGGGACCCTATGCATCACTCCTGTAGCCTCTGCATGGATGATGCAGTCCCTCTGGCCTCTGCACTATTTATGCTGAGCTCTACATGGCCTGAACTAGCTGCTGCCTCTCGCTCTCTACTTCTGCATTGGTCTCTTGGAACTGTCTCTACCTCTCTGCCCAGTACTCAATGCCCCTCGCTGTTGATCACTGATTCAACTTTGCTTAGCAACCCTGCTCTAGCAAAATGAATGACTGATCACTCTAGTGTGTTCTCCAATTGACCCTCAAGCCTCCTCTTATACTTTCCTGTTGGTCCTTCAACGACCGAGATTACATCTCTAATCAATGGCTAAGATTAGATTTGGCTTTATCCATGTCATTTAGAATCTTCTAACCCAGTTTTATATTAATACCCATTAATATTTTATTTTTCTTTAGTTTAGACTTAAGAACTCCATTAAAAATATTAATTATTTTAATATCTCCTTAACCAGGTAGAATCTGCCCAAACCATTTTTGGGTCTTGGAGATCTCATGTGCTTTAGCCTTTCCACCAATTTTCATAGCTAGAGAACATCCAATGCTACCCCAAATCAACATATAGGCCATCATACTAAATTTCTGAAGGATCTTAATGGTGTACTTTCCTTGTCCAACAAATATTTTGTAAGGCTTTTGCCATATTTCCAATCCGAAATAGTAATGCATAAGATCAAGATCCTTCATCTCAAATTTAGAAATCAGCGCCCTGTTACACTGGACACTGAGTTCTTTGGCCCTTGTTAGAGTTAAATCATCTACATACAACAACAAAATCAAGGGTTCACGTTCAACAACATTGAAGTACAAATTTGGATCAACATCGCTCTTTGTGAAACCAAGACTCAACAAATAGCCATCAATTTGAGAGTACCAGATACGAGGAGCCTGCTTAAGCCCATACAAGGATTTCTTCAATTTACAAACATGTGCCTCTTTATCATGAATCTTAAAGCCTTGAGATTGTTTAATATATTCTTCCTCTTCAATGAATCCATTCAGGAAAGCAATCTTAACATCCATTTGGTGCAATTTCCAACTTGCAATAGAAGCAAGAGAAATAATAGATCTAATAGAAAAATAACTGACAATCGAAGCAAATGTGTCTTCATAATCTTTTATCTCTTTCTGGGAGAATCCTGTTGAGAAATCCAATAGGGTAGAAAGTTAATCGATTTCTCTTATTATGAAATTATCTTGTGATGGTTTATTATTATTATTCTTTCTTTTGATTTATTTTTTCCTTACCATCAAGAATAATGCCAAACAACTATTAGAAGAGGACACAAGATGTAGGCACGCAGCCAAGGAAAAACCCCACTCTAGGGGAAAGCCCGATCAAGAATTCTTCCTTTAGTAGACACAGAACAAGATGAGATGACCAAGACCTTCACAACTTAGACTAGAGACTCCCTCCACCAAGTCAGTCTTGTTTATTCTTCTTCAGCTCTTAGTCCTCAACACATCTTCCTTGCAACAATGAGATAACCCTTTACAAATTTCCATGAGATGCATCTGACATGCTTAAGGTCTTTATGTAACAATACAATCCAGTAAACGTTTGATAGCTCAACTAGATAACAAAGTTATGTCTTATTCTTGTATTGATATCCTATACTTGTAGTGACATCTCTGTCTTCGTTCTTGTAGATCTAGCAACATAGTCCTCTAATATTGGCACGCACTGTTCTATAATATGATACTGTGGAGATAGCCCAAGCTTCGGCCCAACAATGATGACCAATACCGCAATACAATCATGCCTTCGGTCTGAATTTGTATCTTTGAAATTCACCAAATAGTTATCTTCTTTAATAACTGAATTTGTCTCTGAGATATACCGAAACTCCGTCTCTTGGATCCACTCAAATCTTCTTTGCGATTTTGAGCGAAGTTAAGTCTCTATTACATTGTGATTTCACCGATCTTCTACGAACTCATTCTTTGAAATTGATTTGAACTTTTTCTCATTGTATTTTGAGTGAAGTTGTTATTATTATATATATAGTTGTTTCCTACTTAAATATGCCGACATCAGGTTGTTTGGATAAGCCAACTTGTAGACAATTAATCTGAAGGCTGACATGCAAGGAGACTTGATGGAGGAGTCTTTGACCAAACAAAATTTGACTTTGACTTAAATAAACAATCCTAAAGCCTACAATGGAGGCTTGACCTATAACAATTGACCCAAGCATGAAGCCCATGCTTTGAAAAGTCAATTCAAATAACAATAAAAACTCTTTTTGCTTTCTTTTGACAAGTATATTTCATTTTGACTCATGTACAATTATAAGACCGAACCTAGTTACATTCTTCAACACTCCCTGTTAACTAGGGAGGTATTCATACTTACATATAACTATAGAGGTACATGGAAGCTCTCAGGACATATGATCTACAAATAATTTAGGCACCACAATGCCATGGACTAGATTCCTGACCAGGGCAATCTATCCAAGGTCCTCCAACAGTTTAGACACTGCAATGTCATGGACTAGATTCTTGACCAGGACAATCTATCCAAGTGGGACTAAGAAGGACTAAAGATTTCAGCCTCTCTAAGTATCATCAGGCTTACTTACTAACCATCAACCTAGGGATCTAGGTGCGTATCCGAGGTCAGAGCTTGTTAAATTGGCAACTAGGGCCAAAGTCCATGTGGGTCATCTTTTTATGGCAGCTGATATTTTTCTTGGATCCCTCTCATCGAGAGGTGTACGATTGATCTAAAGATCATCCGATTCCGATAAGTATTCATGGAGTTATGAATTTATTTGTGTTAATAGACAATTCGTCAAGGTCGGCCAGCAACCAAATAAACCCCACATGTGTTCAATGTTTTAGTATAAAAGGAGATGAATTGAGAGTTATTTTACACACACTTCACTCTTTATTTCTCTCCACTTGTATAGGGTTTTAGTGGAAGAGAAATCTAAGAGAGGAAGCCCTAAAACGCAGAAGGTAAAGGAGCCCTAGTATGAAGCCCTAGACACAGTCTCTAGAAGCCCTAACGTAGTCCTAAGAAGGAGGATCTACGTAGATGTGGAGGAGGTCTTAGCAGCCCTAGCCGCAATCCTAGCAAGCCCTAACCTATGACAGCTCTACACATCCATGTGTGGCAATGTATCTCTAAGTATAGCTCTGAAATCTGCGTGGAGAAGGAGGCTTGGAACCGTGATTAGGAGGCTGCCCTAGACAGCGTGGAAGGGCTATATGGATAGTGTATTTCTAAGGTAAGTTTAAGGGTTATACAAATTTGTTTGGGGTTGTTTCAAGTGCAGATTTAGAGTAGGGAATGTAGCATTCTTAGCCGCAGTTTGAAGGGCCAAAGGGACAGCGTAGGGGAGCTTAAAGAGCAACGTGGTATTTCTGTGGAGAGGCCAAGTTACTGTAGGTTATAGCGGTTTTCTTTGAGGCTTGTTTGAGAGCCGTCTTGGGTGCAGATTGCTGGGCAAGGAAGGCCGCAAATTTGGAGGAGAAAATAGTGTTGTTGAAGGGTTGTTTGGGTGGCGTATAAGGGATCCGCAACTTCAACTAGCTAATGGGCTAGGCCGCAGGCCATAGCCAACAGCTAAAGGCCATCTATGTGCTACGTTTGAGGTAAAACAAGCAAACAAAGGAAACATGGGAGTGGAGGCATACTCCCTTGGTAAACCACAGTCTTTTGGAGGGCTGATTGCCGAGTTGTTGGAAGGAATAGGGTTGTAGGTGATGCCCTAACCAGAGAGCAACTGTGCAACAAATAGTGTGACAACAAGCAACGTTGGCAGCTAGATAAATGGGACAGCTAGGCAATGGTGCTTGGTGCAACAAACAATGGGACAACAAGCAATCATAGGAGCAAAAATGGATTACTAACAATGAGACAACAGTATGGCAAACATGGAATGCCAATGTCACTAACAGTGGGACAGCAGTATGCCACATGGGACACTGGTGGCTAGCATGATACAACTATGGCACATGGGACAACTGTGGTAGCATGGTGCAGCAATGGCACACGGGACAACTGTGGCAGCATGGTGCAACAATGACACATGGGATAGCGGTGGCAGCATAAGCTGTAGTAGTATGATGTGTGCAGCATGGTCATGAGGTCCAGCATAGTGATGATGGGTGCAACATATTCATGAGGTCCAACATAGTGATGATGGGTGCAGCATGGTGCAGCACGGTGAGGTGCAGAATGATGACGAGGTGTAGCATAATGATAGGTGAAGGAGTCACCTTGGAGAATCAGTTGAAGCAACATGTCTTCAACTGAGTTCAGCTATCTCATGTGCCATCTTCTTAGATATGATCTATGCTCTTATTTAGATAAGTCAAAGTGTTGACTTCTATTGTAAATGTACTATCTCTCTCTCTCTGCTGAACTATTGAAGAACATATAAGAAGAATTGATCAAGGGTTTCCCCACATTGGGTTTGTCCCTGGCTAGCGCCACATCTTGTGTCCTCTTGTCTTGGCTTGTCTTCTGTGATCTATGTTTATGTTCTATCTGTAATTTACTTTAATGCTAATGTGATTGCTAATCTCGAAAAGATATTGATCTAATTGTGAAAATTGAAATAAATTGCTCTAAGCATAGAACATACCTAAAATTAAGATGGTATCAGAGCTGAGGTGGAGACAAAGCCCAAGCAAGAGTGAAAGAGCAATCATCGAAGATAGTTGGGAAAGGACAAAAGGATCAATGGATTCCTCATCCCTCTTCAAATACACCAAGGGTGAAGTCAAAGCAAAGAACATTATCAGAATGGCGCAGCGAAAGCTTTTGATGGCCTACCTTAAGATCACTTCAATGGGAAGTCCGGATCTTAGGGTGGACGGAAAGGCAGGTGCCTTGCTTACAATAAGTTCAACCATTATGCAAAGGAGTGTTAGAAAGGTAGGGACACATCATTTGATGATGATAACAATCATTCCAGGGACATCTTCAATGATCGAAGGAATGTAGATCATCAAGGAAATAGCCGACTCTTCAAAGAAAGCAAGGAACCCCAGGTATGGAGAATCAAATGTTGTTTCTGATAAGATAAAGAAGTGTTATCTTGTATTGGCCCTCTCCTTCAGATTCTTTGGGAATCTGGCTTATTGATTGTAATGCTTCAATTCAGTTCATCGAATAGAAGGGTGCTCACTCTAATTTAGTAGAGATGGAAACAGTCGTGGGATTATACTTGGAGCCGATGCCACCTATCCCGGAAAGGGTGTAGGGAATGTTACCCCTCAATTGAATGAGGGTAACTCGATCCATTTACAAGAATCTATTTTGTGTACCTGATCGTAAGAAGAACTTGGTGTCCATTTCGGCAATGGAATTCAAAGGTTTCAGGGTGGCATTCATCGATGGAAAGGTACGTATTTGAAAACGGAATTTTCAAATATGCTTTTGAGTTCAGGGTTGTATCAAGTTGTAGGAAGTCCATTAGGGACCATGTCAGTTGTCACATCTCATCTTTAGCACCAAAGGTCTACTTATTATGGGACCTTACCTGATGTGAGTCAAATGAGGACAAGGGATGCTTGAATTCAAGAAGAGCATGAAGGTACATGTTTTGCGATGTATCGAAGGAAAATCTTATAAGGGGACCATTCCCCTCATGTAGCAGGTCCATAGGTTTGGAACAACCCGAGGGGTTTGAGATTCATGATCGGGAATCTCATGTATGTAGGTGGAAGAAAGCCCTCTATGGCTTGAAGTAAAACACCCTGGCTTATTATGAGACGATTGATAGCTGTCTGATGAAGTTGAGATTCACTAGGAGTGAAGCCGATCCAAACCATTGCTCGAAGGTTATGGATGATAGACCTCTCATACTGACACTTTCTGAGGATGACCTCTTTCTGACATGTGCAAACCCTCTCATTTGCAAAAGTAAGAGGGAGTTGGATTCTTGATTTGGAATGGTGAACAACAAGCCCGCGACTACCTCGATGGAGCTTAACTTTCAGAAGTTATGTGTTAGGGATACCGGACCTGATTTGGGAATGCCTCTGAGTTTCACAAACTCATACTAGCATTGATGTTCTTGGTGAACTCCTGTCCGGATATATGTTTTGCAGTTAGCATGGTGAGTTCATATATGGTTGAGCGTCACTAGATTGGTGCCAAGGATCTTCTGAGCTAATCTTCGGGGCACAATCACTCATAGATTGAGATACATTGTCGGAAATATGAAGCTGCATGATTATTCGAACGCTGATTGGGCAGGCAGTGCGGAGGATCATAAGAGCACTTTTGAGTGTTGGTTCTCTATGGGTTCTACTTCGATATCTTGGATGAGCAGGAAGCAGAAGTCGATTGCTATAAGCACTGTTGAGACTGAATACATAGCTACGAGTATGATCTCATGTGAAGCTGCCTAGTTGTGGAAGCTCTTCAGTGAGTTGTTTGTACCAGTGTTGAAAATATTGGTATCAAGAAAATATCGGCGAAGGTCCAGAAAATATCTTATCGGCAATATTGGCGAAAATATCCGCAAAATATCCGTAAATATCGGCAAGCATAAAAAATGCATAATATATTCATTTTTTTTCTTCAGATTTTTAAACATATAAAGCAATAACAACGTGAAATAAACACATTGGTACATAAATATGAAGAAAGCATTGATATATATGATGTCAAATAGAATTGATACATCAAAGGCGATACCAAATCGTGCTGATCCCTGATAATTGTCCATTCAAGGACTCAAATGTGGAGAACCAATCCAAAATAACATCACATATATAAAAGTATCTCATCGTCATGAGTTATATGTGGCATAACAAATAAAACTAGCAGCTATCTATCTGAAATCACTGCCCTCTCCCCCTTTTATGGGAAAACATGATGGGGCTGTTTGCCAGGCCTGCCCCTAGTAGTAGAAGGCCCTAACCCTGCCTGTACACCTAATGTCAAATAATGAGTGCTAGGTATGGGGCTATGCTCTCCTATATCTATAGTAGATGGTGTTGATGCTGATGCTCCCGCAGTGTTCTCCTCCTCCTCCTGCTCCTCCTCTGAGTCCTCCTCCTCTTGCTGCCCCTATTCTAATGGATCATCTGCCACTAGCTCTAACAATGAAGGTGACTCCTCCAAGATGGGCTTCTCAGACTCCACCTTCCACTGAGACAATACATCAATATTGTCTAAGGAAATGGCATGTGGATCCATTGGTGATTCTATTTGCCTCACTTGAAGTCGGATGTTGTAATGTACATACACCAAATTGTTGAGGCGTGCGAACTCCAACCTGTAAGAGTGTCAAAAAAAGTAACGAGTCTTGACTCTTGACTCTTGACACTTGAAGGTCATAACTTAAAAATTAAAAATTACAATAAGTGTAATTGCTCAATTGAAGGCTGGAGCTCAAAGTTATACCTGTTGTGCTTTTTTGCGTGTATTTTCTCAAATACACTCCAATTGCACTCACACCCTGAAGAGCTACATGTTTGACTCAAGATTCGTATGGTCAATTTCTGCAAATTTGGTGCCCTTGCACCATAGCTTCACCACCAAATATCTACAACAAAATAATGAAATAAAAAATTCAAAAACTTAAAACATAATTAAACTTTCAAATAAAAGTTACATAATTGAATTTAAAAAAAATAGAATTATAAGTAAGGAAATTCTAAATTGAAAATTTTAATTTCTAATGAGTGATGACTTGTCACTTACGTGGCATGAAGAGGATCCTTTCCCTAATAACATCATCAAAGCCAAATAGGCCAACACAATCTCGATAAGACTATATCTCGCGATTGATTTTGCTACGAAACTCAGGATTAGGTACCATCCTTTGAATACAGGAATGGAGTCCTTCCATCACCTCGCCATCAAAATCAAAGCCGCATTTGTATGAAAATGAGGGGTTGAGGAAGAGTGCCATTGCATGAATGGGTCGATGAAGCATCCCTGTCCACCGACTATCAATCACATCCCATAACATCATCTGCCTATCAAGGCCAACAAAACCCTTGTCTGCATAATAAGAATGAATGGCCTCCTTGGCCCTATCCATGCCCTCATACAAATAAGCCATTGCAGGCTTCTCCCCATCCACCAATCTGAGAACCTTTACTATAGGTTCACTAACTGCGCATGCTTCTTCTACTCCACGCCAAAACGTCTCAGAGTACACCATATTTGCAATGGCTTTCCCTTCCTGTCTCCTGTTGTATCTACAATTATGCCAATCATTAGACATAAACATTTGCTTCAACTCGAACTAACATCGAAGCAAAGACTAAAGAGTAATAAAGTTTGTGGCAAAACGTGTGATCGCAGGATGCTGCAACTCCTTGTTTCTAGTGAACCTCCTCATGAGGCTAAGAACAAAAGCATGGTTATAAATAAACTTGGGGATGCTCCTAGCCATATCAACTGTCTGCTTGATGAAGGAGAGTTTCCCCATATCCTCAAGCAAGAAATCGAGACAATGTGCTGCACATGGGTCCAAAACAATGTGGGATGTCTCTCCATAAGCATCTTGCTGGCAGACACATAATTCACTGCATTGTCTATTATGACTTGCACCACATTCTGCACACCAATCTCCCGAATGAGCCCATCTAACAACTCACATATCGTTGTTGCATCTTTGATATGTTCTGATGCATCAAATGATTTAATAAACATGGTACCTTTATGACAATGTACCAAGAAATTTAGAAGGGTCATACCCTTCCTATCTGTCCAACCATCAGACATCACTGTGCATCCAGTAACTTCCCATGTCTTTTTCAACTCCGCCAATCTAGAGTTGATGTCCTGCTTTTCTGCTTGAAGAATTGGCCCCCACAACTCCTCATATGTGGCACTTTTGTACCCTGGGCCCACAACAACAATAGCATCACACATTGGCTGCCAAAATGGATTGGTTTTGGTGATGCTGAGAGGTAAGTCGCTCCATAAAATACACCTCCCCATGACTCTATATGCTTCTTGCTTCTCCTTTTTTTTAACAAGCGATTTTATGCTAGGTTGTGCTCCAGGTCCTGTTTGTGGAACAAAAAATGATGACCTCACACTAGCAGTAGCAGGTGATGATGTGCTAGCTATGGAGCCCCTCCCACTACCCTCAACATCAAAATCAGGAGAAGATATCCTGAAAGATCTACCTGCACGTTCAACTTTGTTTCTTTCTGCCTCTTCCTTCTTTTTGTCTTTTTCATCAATTGCCTCAAGAGCTTTTTGTATAAGCTCCAGACTAGAAACTGTACAAATCCCAACATCATGTCCACTGAGTCTAGCAAGATGGTATTTTCAGTCGTGTAATCCCACCAGTCATCCTGGTCCCACACAATTTGCATGTAAGATATGCACGATTTGTCCCACTATCAGGGTTCCCATACTCCCAAAATGGGTCCAAGGCTTTTGGCATATTTGTATTTTGTAGTGGGCTAACTCAAACCTAGGGCACCAAAAAAAAAATGGAATTAGTAACTTAATAAGTAATAACCACATCATTTTACAAAACAGTTTTTTTGCTACATTATTTGCAATTTTGCAATGTGAATTGAAAATTGAAAATTCATAAATTCATTTGAAATTTCTTAAATTCATACATAGAATTTACTTTTAGAAATAGGAAAACAGTAAACCTACCTCACTGTTCACATTGCACAATAAGAAACTAATTTCGAAGGTGAATAAATTTTATAGAGATGAACCCCTAATATATAATAAAATTAATAAATAGCCTCTGCAACTATGAACTCAAAAAAAATGGAGTTTGCTCTCCAAATATGGAGAAAACTTGAAAACTTAAAAACTTAAAACCCTTGCATTTGCTCATGGGCATGAAAATATTTTCAAATGGAAAAAAAATCAAGCAAAATGATTGTAGGCAAATAGGCAAGCAAGAACAATCCTAAAACTAACAAAAAATCCATTAAAATAGGGGTTTATTTGAACATACCTGTTAATGGAAGAAATGAAATTGTCTCACTGTTCTTGAAGCTTAGATCAATGAAATCTTCATTGTTGGTGGCGATAATAGCTATGGAACGCTCAAACCCTCCTTGGCAGCAAGCACATAGATCTCCCCTTCCTTCTTCAGCAATCAGAAATGAAAATGATTTATAAAAAACCAAAACCCGAATTTTATAACCCGCGGATATTTTCTATTGTCTTCCGGCGAAAAATTAGATCGTCGCGCGATATATTGCCGAAATATCGCGATATTTTTGGGAGCCGAAAATATCGCGATATTTTCTCGGCAATATTTCGGTTCGCCAAAAATGTCGCGATATTTACGAATATTGCTGATATTTCGGCGATATTATTAGCACTGGTTTGTACACATGATGGATACCACCGTGATCTTCTGTGTCAACCACGAGGGGATTCGATTGTTGAGGAATCTTGTATTCTATGATTGCTCCAGCATATAGACATCAGATACTACCTTATCTGGGATATGGTACGTCGATGAGCGAGGAGGCTCCATCACATTGAGACTGATGTACAGGTCGCAGACATTTTGTCAAAGCCCCAGGGAAAGGTCAAATTTGTGACTTTCTCGAATGACTTGGAGTTGTCAAGAGACCTTTTTATGAGGGTCCTGCATGATGCATGCATTGAGCTCTGGGAGCTCAATGGGGCTTGGGGTAATTCTTGGAGCAACAAGCAACCACAGGACGGCTCACCCTCCCCTAATGGTGCGCTGTGTACAGGGTGAATGGCTCAGCCTTCCCCTGTGATAGCCTGTGGCGACTTAGGGACATGATGAGTGGTTCCCCTGTCGAGGCATCCTACCCATGTAGTCTGGGACTCATGGAATGTACCTCTTATCTGGCCAATGAGTAGGGAAATGGGGTTAGGGACCATATTAGTACTATCGATGGATGCATCGTTGTATCTACTGTACTTCCTATGCTAGGATGACCTCCATTGATCTGGGATCAATAAAACTGATTTGGGATCAGTATGAGTGGTTTGAGACACTCTCTTGTGATATTGATCTGGGATCAATGAAATTGACTTCGGCTTAGTAAGAGTGGCATGACACGCTCTCTTCATATGGAACTGGCTTCGGGTCAGTAGAGAATGGTATGAGACATTCTCGATCAATTCTTATACTTCATGGTTTAGCAAAGTAGACAGAGCAATGCATGGCATTGATGGCAGAGATAGTATAGCCTAGCGGATGGATTAGCAGATGGAGTTCTCCCTAGTTGAGAGGGATTGTTAAATTGGAAACTAGGGCCAAACTCCATGTGGGTCATCTTATTTTTTGCAACTGATATTTTTCTTGGATCCCTCTCATCAAGAGGTGTGGGATTGATCTAAAGATCATCCGATTCTGATAAGTATTCATGGAGTTATGAATTTATTTGTGTTAATAGACAATTCGTCAAGGTCGGTCAGCAACCAAATAAACCCCACATGTGCTCAACGTTTTAGTACAAAAGGAGATGACTTGAGAGTCATTTTACACACACTTCACTCTTGATTTCTCTCCACTTGTTCTGGGTTTTAGTGGAAGAGAAATCTAAGAGAGGAAGCCCTAAAACACAAAAGGTAAAAGAGCCCTAGTATGAAGCCCTCGACGCAGTCTCTACAAGCCTTAACGCAGTCCTAAGAAGGAGGATCTATGCAGCTATGGAGGAGGTCTTAGCAGCCCTAGCCGCAATCCTAGCAAGCCCTAACCTATGACAGCTTTATGCATCCATGTGTGGCAATATATCTCTAAGTATAGCTTTGAAATCTTCGTGGAGAAGGAGGCTTGGAACCGTGGTTGGGAGGTTGCCCTAGACAGTGTGGAAGGGCTGTATGGACAACATATTTTTGAGGTAAGTTTAAGGGTTAGACATTTGTTTGGGGTTGTTTCAAGTGCAGATTTAAAGCGAGGAATGCAGGAGTCTTAGCTGCAGTTTGAAGGGCCAAAGGGACAGCGTGGGGGAGCTTAAAGAGCAGCATGGTATTTCTATGGAGAGGGCGAGTTGTTGTAGGTTACAGTGGGCTACTTTGAGGCTTGTTTGAGAGCCGTCTTGGGTGCAAATTACTGGGCAAGGAAGGCCGCAGAACTGGGGGAGAAAACAGTGTTGTTTAAGGGTTGTTTGGGTGGTGTCTAAGGGATCCGTAACTTTAGCTAGCTGCTGGGCTAGGTCGCAGGCCATAGCCAGCAGCTAGAGGCCATCTATGTGCTGCATTTGAGGTAAAACAAGCAGAGAAAGGCAACATAGGAGTGGAGGCATACTCCCTTGGTAAACCACAGTCTTTTGGAGGGCTGAATGTTGAGTTGTGTGAAGGAATAGGGTTGTAGGTGATGCCCTAACCATAGTGCAACTGTGCAGCAAATAGTGGGACAACAAGCAACGTTGGAAGCTAGATAAATGGGACAGCTAGGTAATGGTGCTTGGTGCAACAAACAGTGGGAAAGCAAGCAATCATAGGAGCAACAATGGATGACTAACAATGGGACAATAGTATGGCAATATCACTAATTGGGACAACAGTATGCCACATGGGACAACAATGGCTAGCATGGTACAGCTATTTCACATGGGACAACTGTGGTAGCACGGTGCAGCAATGGCACACGAGACAGTTGTGGCAGCATAGTGCAACAATGGCACATGGGACAACAGTGGTAGTATAAGGTGCAACAGTATGATGTGTGCAGCATGGTCATGAGGTCCAACATAGTGATGATGGGTGCAGCATGGTGCAACACCGTGAGGTGCAGCATGATGATGAGGTGCAGCACAATGATAGGTGAAGGAATCACCTTGGAGAATCAGTTGAGTAGCATGTCTTTAACTGAGTTCAACGATCTCATGTGTCATCTTCTTAGAGATGATCTATGTTCTTATTTAGATAAGTCAAAGTTTTGACTTCTGTTGTAAATGTACTATCTCTCTCTCTCTGCTGAACTATTGAAGAACATATAAGAAGAATTGATCAAGGGTTTCCCCACATTGGGTTTGTCCTTGGCTAGCGCCACATCTTATGTCCTGTCTTGGCTTGTCTTATGTGATCTATGTTTATGTTCTATTTGCAATTTACTTTAATGTTAATGTGATTGTTAATTTGGAAAAGATATTGAGCTAACTGTGAAAATTGAAATAAATTGCTCTAAGCATAGAACATACCTAAAATAAACAAAGCTCCATGACCAATGCCACCCTCCCTACTTCGGGAATTAGACATCAACACAAAGTGCCAACTAGATGTCCTCGCAGGCAATGTGTCACACAAAGCCTCAACTTTCCAATTGGTAACAAATCCTCCCTGATCAAGTAGATCAGCAACAAATCTCTCCAAACAAACTGATCGACAACACTAAGCATGTAAAAACATGTTATCAAACTTTCGAGAGATTTACCTGTTCAAACACAACCCCAATCAGTAACAAACTTTCAAATGTACATAAACACTTACAAACCTCCGGGGTCTTTCAGACAACTTGATGTTGCTTCTCAACTTTGCACAATAGTACTTAGATCTTTCCAAATGAATTTTGGTATAATATTCCTCAACCATACAACTTCCTTTCCTACTTTTCATGCGGCAACATATTCTACAAATAAATCTACTTCTATTTTCTCAATAACCCTTCAAAATACATTCTCCAATTTCTTTTCTCACTCATGGCCTTCACTAAAACTTACGGCTGTTAGTCCTAGTCTAGTGCATGACACATGAAGTAGAGAATCATATCGATAATTCCCTCTTAACCAGGGAGGATCTAATAACTCCTATCCAAGCTCCTCTTAACCTAGGGAGACCAACTTCTTTTCTACGACATCGAAGAATCTTTCATGGCTTCCATTCTTTTCATCAGAGTTATCATGACCACCATTATTCACATCATGCTTATCAACTTTACTTTATGAATATCTTCACCATTTGAAGAACGTGTACGTACACAACTTAGATAGAAAGTACAACCAAAACTATAAAATCATGAAGTTAACTATATCAAAATCACGGAAGCTTTCAACTTTAGACATCAAATACTCGAAGTTAGTTACAAACAAGAGACACATACACTTCAACTTCTTGCTAGGGTTTTTGTCATAAACCCTAGACTACTTCATCAAGGCTTTGAGCATTTCATAACAACTTTCATTACATCTAGGGTTTCAATGTTTCTTCCAGAGATATGACATGCCCTACTATATAATATAGAAAACCCTAGAAACAATTCATACAAATATAGATTCACAATGTATCTAACAACTTTCAAAATTCATATGTTAGACTTCCTACTAGGATTTCATGTTGGAATTTCTAAGTCTGACACGTTAGAAACCCTTCATGCACTTTATTGATTTATTCCTACCTACTTGTTCTGTTAATTAACAAGTTATTTACCATGTAAATACTGGAAATAAATACAAATTCATGCTCAACACATTACATATCATCAACTAAAGGAAATAGAAAGAAGCACACAAGTGACACCGTTGTTTTTGGACTAAAGTCCCCAGAAAAAACTAATGCGGGAAAACCAATGCAGCTATTTGAGGGTTTGATTTATTAAGCAGTTTCAGAATACAATCTAGTTGCCAAATCCGGCATACCCAATAGAGAAAACTCTTGGCAATAGTACCTCTCTACTCGAAAGTAGATATTCTAGTTGAAACCTTGGATAAACACTCCGGCAGCTCCAATCTGCCCCATGAAAACCCAACGTCAGCCTCTAGGGACTGCGTTAACCTCTCTCTGGCTCAACATTAGCCTAGTGGCACTCTGGCTTGGCCTGTGTCAGCCTCTAGAGGCACTGCGTCAGCCCTCTGGCCCTTTGCGTCACCCATGCTGGCCCTCAGAGGCACTGTGCAACTCTTGGCTGGCTCTGCGTGAGCCCTAGCTGGCTTTGCGTGAACCCTTGGCTACTTCTGCGCCCCACTCTTTGGCTACTGCGTTGATCCTCCTGGTGCTATCTCTGCCTCTCTACATTTGTATTCACTGCCGCCGAGCTGCAACTCTGATCACTCTCTCAACTTTCTCAGCAAACCCAGCCCCAGAAAGTCGAAATCTTGATCTCTTGGTGTGTTCTCCAAGTGACCCTCAAGCCTCCTCTTATATTTTTCTCGTTGACAAATCAACGGTCGAGATTAAGTCCCTAATCAATGGCTAAGATTAGATTTGGCTTGATCCATGTCTTTTGGACCATTCTAACACAGTTTTATATTAATTCACATCAATATTTTATTTTCCCTTAGTTTAGACTTAGGGACTCCATTAAAAATATTAATTATTTTAATATCTCCCAAACTATTTAGAATCTGCCCAAACCCTTTTTGTGTATTGGAGATCTCATGTGCCTTAGCCTCTCTGCCAATTTTCATGGCTAGATCACCTTTGATGCTACCCCAATCAACATTTCATATGTTGAATTTTCTAAGTCTATCCGTTAGAAAATTATTTTGTATTCTGCTGGTTTATTTCTCCTACTTGTCTAAATTCGAACAAGTTATTTAATACATTAAATATCGAAATAAACACAACTAGTCACAACACCTATAAATCAACAACTGAAAGAAAACAAGCACACAAGTGACACCGTTATTTTTGGACAAATGTCCCCGGAAAAACCCAATGCGGGAAAACCGATGCAGCTATTCTAAGGGTTATCTTATTATGCGGTCTTTCTGAATACAATTGAGTGCCTAACCGGCTCACCCGATAGAGAAAAATATACAACAACAATACCTCTATATTCGGAAACAAGTATTTAGAAAACCTGTCCTACGAAACCTCCTCCGGCACAACTGAAGCTCAGCATTGGCCCTTCTAGCCTCTGCGTCAGCCTTCTACTGACATACATCAACCCCAAGATCCTCTGCGCAGCCTCTGGGACCCTCTGCATCACTCCTGCAGCCTTTGCGTAGATGTCGCAGTCCCTCTGGCCTCTGCATTGTCTCTTCTTGGCTTTGTGTAGCATGGACTGGCCACTACTCTCGCTCTCTCTGCTTCTGTGTTGGTCTCTCAATATTTTCTATGCTTCGTACTCATTGCCCCTCGCTGCTGATCACTGATTCTATTTTGCTTAGCAACCCCACTCTAGCAAAATGAATGATCGATCACTCTGGTGTATTCTCCAACTGACCCTCAAGCCTCCTCTTATACTTTTCTCGTTGGTCCATCAACAACCGAGATTAAATCTCTAATCAACGGCTAAGATTAGATTTGGCTTGATCCATGACTTTTGGACCCTTCTAACCCAATTTTATATTAATACCCCTTAATATTTTATTTTTCCTAAGTTTAGACGTAGGAACTCCAAAATTTATTTTAATATCTCCCAAATTGGGTACAATTTGTTCAAACCATTTCTGGGTCTTGGAGATCTCATGTGCCTTAGCCTCTCCACCAATTTTTATGGCTAGGGCACATCCGATGCTACCCGAAATCAACACTCCCTCTTAGCGAGGATTGCGCTTTAGTAATACTCCTCACTGAGCATTACCCTGATCATCTGACATCAGTCCCTATGTTGATGCTAGGCCTCCCAGCCCAACATCCTCTGCACCTATGCATCCTGTACTGCTGCCCATGGCCCTGCCACTGCCACTGTTGCATCTGTATGACAGCTCCCTCTGCATCCATGTTGTTGCTGGTCCATTCTCCCAGCACTGCATCCCCCTCTCATCATGTTGCATCGTGCTACGGCATACTGCTACTGCACTGCAAATAAGTTACTGAGAAATAAGTAACTGATCCACCCAACTCTGATATCCCTGTCAGGCTAAAGACACTCCCGATGTTGAAGCTCTCTTTGCCGCTAACAAGTGCTCCCTCTACTAACCTATGCGCTGCTGCAACAACTCCCTACATCTCGCACCGTTGCACACCTCTCTGTGCCATCTTGCACTGGTGCAACACTCCTGTGCCTCTCACACTATTGTAGCCTGCTAAACTCGCATTGTCCGGGGACTCCTTCACTATAGCACGCTCTGCCACTCCATCTGCATCTGTCTCTACCGACATCCGCTAGTCTTGCTACTTCTCTTCGGGGCTCCCATAGCAAGGTATAATCCAAGAGGTTGGGTAACGCAAAGATCCTACCCCTCATTGCCTGTAGTCCTCCTAACTACAGCTCGATGTCTCCCCACTTCTTCTCAAGTGGCACATGAGCACTCATAACACAGTCGTCATCCTCCTCGACTTCTCTCTCCACCTTTGTAGGCACTACCTTCGAGTCCGAAGCCTCTCCCTTACTCTTCTTCCTAGGAAGCTGGTTCACAAAATGACCTAGTTCCCCACTATGGAAGCACTTGACCTTGGAGAGGTCCTTGTTCTTCCTCTTCAGCTGCTTTCCTACAGATGCTAGAGCTGCATCCTCTTCTTCCTCCTTCTTGATCCTGACCCCTTTTCTGCTACTCCCTGCCTTAGTCAGCTGTCTGATCTCTTCTTGACGAAGAGCCGTCCATAGTTCTCCCCAATCTGGAAGACTCGTCCTGCCCAGTATGCTCTGGACAAATACCTCCCAATCCTCGGAAACTGCGTTCAGTGCAGTCCTCACCATCAATTCCTCATCTGGCGTGGCCCTTATGGAAGTTAGCTGGTCACGGATCTCCTTCAATCGACCGAGGAAGACATCTATCTGCTCTCTCTTCTGCATTTGGTATGCCCTTGGCTGATTCTCCAGGAGCATCTTCCTCTGGAAAGAAGTATGTTGGTACAATGTCTTCAAGGCATCCCACATCTCCTTTGCCGTTTCCTTCTCAACAATATGTGGTACCACATGATCCTTGACTCCATCAAGGATGATGCACTTAGCCTTAGCCATTGCCTCCTCGTACCTTTCATTAGCTACCAGGTCAACTGGGATAGCTATCACTCTCGAGACGAAGCCCTTGAGGCGATGTTTGTCTAGAATGGACAATATCCTGGCCTTCCAAACCACAAAGTTGGATGCTCCGTCCAACCTATCCTAATCTTTCAGCCCATTCACAGCGATCTCACTGCTCTTCTTTTGACTCCTCCGAGTCTCTCTACTTACCTCCTAGAAGTCCTCTGTTCGAATCCTGCTGAGTCTCTCAACTTCCTATCTAGAAGTTCTCGGTTCGACACCCTCTGAGTCTCGATTTCCCTTCTGGAAATCCTTCTGCCAACGTCGAGTTACCCCACTCCGATTGTCTGTGCAACTGCACCACTGATTTGGATTCCTTGGTTAGAAATCCGCCTCAGTAGCAACTCCCTCCACCTTGGTCTTGTCCTATTAGGTATTGTTCTGACCACAGTACCCCACCAGCTTCGCTCCACAAATTACCCACAGCTGCCTATGCCCCAACAACTGAAGGATTGAGCCACTTGGCTATGCGCAATCCCGACATCGGCATATAAGCTCCCCCAGCCAACTGCGGCAGCCCTCCTAGCCTCTGTGTGGCTCTGCGTGAGCTTAATTCTGCCTCCCTTAGCCTCTGCGTTGCCTCTCTCTGGCCTAGAATGATGACGCAATTCCTTTGCGTCACTCCTTCCTCTGTCGCCTTCTGCAATGATCAACTCTGTCACTCGGGACAGCTGAATCTGCTAAAATTCTTTGCTCGGTTGACGCCTTCAACTATTCTATGATTTGCAGCCAGGCTCTGTTACCATGTTGAACTTTCTAAGTCTATCCATTAGAAAATTATTCTGTATTCTACTGGTTTATTTCTCGTACTTGTCTAAATTCGAACAAGTTATTTAATACATTACCTTCACTAATGGCCTTCACTAAAACTTGATTGTATTAACTTTGAGAAAGAAGAACTTTACAACCTTGGTGCCTTGATGCTGTACAAGCTCTTCCCAGGGTCCAAGCAGGAATCTCCTCTACTTTGACAAGCCTCACTCTCCTCTAAATAAGATCAAAAGGTATGTGATCTTTCCTCTCAAAAGCTCAATTAGGAAGACTAAGTTCCAACAGCATTTACCCTAAAAAATATTCAGCTTTCAACCTCCCAAGTAACTAGCCCAAAGCTTCATTTTATAGTGCAAGGGAAGGAGGTTACAGGTCCACCATTGAAGGGATAGAGTCCTCCTTCAAGGGGATAAGCTCCTCACATCAAGGTGTTAGCTCCTTAAGGAATGGGATGCATGAACCCTCAAGGAGCGAACTTGCCAGCGCAAGATTCCCTCTAGAAGCTTCCAGAATTGACTCAAAGTGAGTTTTTAAGAATAAACTTGCGCCTTTTTAACTTTTACAGGGGTTCGCACTCATAAATGCAGATACAGAGCGGTCATATGCGCAGGGGACATGACCAATGGATGTGGTACCGCAGGTAATGCTAAGAGAAAGTGCGAAACCAAAGTTTTAGAGTTTTTTAAGCACTTTCTCTTATTTTCAAAGTTGGATATGAAGAACTGAGGTTTAAGACTTGCAAAGGAGGTAAGTATGAGTGGTGATAGACTCATATTGATTGCAGAAAGTCATGGCGACAAATTTTGTGCAACAATTGAGCCATTCTTTAGAGATATATTCCAATATGAATCTTTGCAATTTTCAGCCTTCAACAACTAGATCGGAGCTTAGAACTACAAATAGGTACGCCGTCACTGTCGTAAGTGCATCACGGGAGGGTCATGGTGTGTAATAAAACCCTTCCAAGCCAAATTTATAAAGCAGGGCCAATTTACAGCTTGAATTCCAAGCTATACTTGAACCCGCAACTAAATCTGACGGTTAGAAACATACTATTTTTCTCCACGACAGAATTTAACCGCTTAAATCGCGAATTATCTTAGCAATACAAGTCCATCAAAGAATTTAAGATTTTTCGGCGTGACTTTCTTTCTGAATACGGCATTTCAGGCTTTAACTTATCTATTCAACAGCAAATTTCATCCTCCCACTTAAATCTGACCGTTTAAAAATCACAATTCATGCTATATAACAAAATTAGCCTCGTGATAAACGGTCTCCACTCAAGATTTCTCACAGATATAGAATCACCCTTAGATTCACTCTATAACAAGGTTTCTCTTCGAATTCAACACAAATTGGTTCCAGAAACAGACCTTACAATAAGCTCTATCTTCGAATTTCAACGGAAAGAAGCTAAGTTTGACCTAATTTTTTTTTTGTTTATATTGCAAAAATCAACCACTTACACATTTCATTCTGATAAACACAAAGCCCAATGATTTCCTTCGTTTGAAAAACTGATTTACTCAGAGGTCGCTCTAATGAGTTGCCGCTTAGCAATAATTTCCAGAACGACTTGCACAAATATGCGCAGAACCCTTGGATTTCGCGCACAGGTGCCCGACCCTAAGTCATGGACAGAACCCTATCGCGCTGAGGGTTTCACCTCAGAGTAATGCCAAAATTAGTCGAGAGGTAGGTGGTTCTTTCTCTCTATTTGTTGGTGCCATCACAGGTGTCATTCAGAATCTGCAGCAAGACCAGCTTCTCGTCCAGAAGTGGAGATTCGGGAATTGGGACGATGGGGTTTTCTCTACTGTTACGATGACATTTGAGGAACCAGAAGTAGGGGTTACCATAGTGAAGCTTACATAGACCACAATGCAGGGCCTATGAGGTCGAAAGGGTTTGAACAACCCTCTGATACCATATGTAAAAGCCGTGAACAGATGTACAGAAAACAGTAAGGAATTTAAAACATGAACCTGTAACATTTTCAACAGAAACCTGACAAAATCAATTAACGGGACTGTTGAGGTACCTACCTAAACTCCTGCAGTTGAAGATGCCTCCGGCTATGCTGCTACAGTTACTGAGAGACCAAATCCACCCAGCCAAACTGAGCAGAGCCTGATTGCTCAATCTAGTAAGCTTCTCAATAGAAGTTGGCCGCTCTCCCGTGCCCAGAACCTCAGAACTTCAGGCTCTTCCAATGGATGATTCCCTTCCCTTCCGAATTCTTCCTTCTGGTTTTTGTCTCCCCTGCTCAACCCATGACCTGCGGTTTTTATCCTCTGGTTTGGCGGTGGCCACCCTCCCACCTGCAACCACCGCTCACCCTGCTGATGACACGCCTGCGCCTACATACCCCTTCCTGGTCTTGTTTCAGGTCATGATTGAATACCCTTTTAGGTTTTTTAAACCATATGGTGTTTGTTAATTCTATTTTTAATATAACCAATATATTGTATATACTATATACCATGTTTTATTTAAAACATTATAACGTTATTTTTAACATATCATATTGTTTTATTTATATTTGTTTTAATATAACATTATGAACTTTATACTTGGATTCCCCTTTTTTTATTTAATTACTTATATTAACATTTAACATTTATTTTATTAATTTATTAATATAATTTTATTAATAATCTGGAACATATGATATATATAGTCCTCTTTTAAGATCTAACCATGCATTACGTAATATTGATGACTGAGTAGAACTTCTATTCCAAGAAGTGTCATGGTTTTTAGCATTTATAATCAATTTAGTATAAAATAATAGTGCGGTGTATGCGACACATGCATATGTAGCTATCATATGCATGTACCGTATACCTGCTATTATGCTTGCGTTCTTTGTATTTATATATTGGTCGTTACAAAGTTCTTCCATTTGGTACAGAGTAAGGTAAAAGCTTTGTGACCCTACAATCATGAAGGTGGCTTGTCCCCTTTTAGGAACGAAGACACACACTCACTCATAAGACTCAGGGGACAGATATCGTTAATGACACCTTTGTGCCCTCATCCCCTATCTTATAGTCACGCCAATTTTTACCTTTGGTAAGATCTCAAGAGAAGGAATTCTCACCTAGATTAGGCATTTTAGATTAAAAAATTAACCAAGATAATTGCATTCAAATCTAGTATAGGTGCATTTCGTTCTAATACATCTCATGGTTTTACTTGCAATTGGTCATTTTACTTGTCATTGTTGAGTTGAATACTTTGTTTTGGAAAACATTATTTCATCTATATTTTGCCAGTAGAATACTAATTGTTTTTCTTTTGCAATATATGCTTTTATGCTTTGATTTAGCAATTGATCATATATATTTGAATCGAGATGATGGATTAAAACTAAGTAATACCTGGAAACCATTACTTGAAATCCTAGAAAACAATAATTAACTCTCATTACTTAAGTCCATTAGAAATAATTTAGGTCCCTTATCATTTCTAGTGATTTACCTTCACAATCCTTATTCATATAATAATGTTAATTTACTAAATTAATCTAACAATCGGCTCCAAAATTTCTCATCCTATTAATTTTACATGAAAGCACAATATAGATAAATCAATCATAATTCCTCTAAATTAACAACTCAGGCATTAATTCTTAAAAAATCCTTTGATTGTAAGAGGATTCATAATTTAAACAAATAAAATAAGAAGCATAAAAGAAACCTAATATCCAATCAACCTTAATTTGATATTAAGTCATTATATTAGATTGTTAGTAATATAAAATCTAATAAAATCCCATTTTTAATTAAACCACTTATAATAATATTCTCTTTTTCAATTAAAAAAATAAATAAATTTAAATTTAATGAGTTAGTTTAATAATCTCCTTTATCATAATATCCTCAGTTCACATGAAAATCGAAACACACTAATTAACCCTAAAATTTATATTAAACCAATATACTATAGTAGGTAGTAATTTTTAAACATCTCTTATAATACAATCCCCCTTTTTTAAAATTTTATCCCTAATGTTCTAAACATCAAATCCATTAATATATCAATAAACTATTTAGATTATGTAATTCAGGATAACCAATAACCCTGGCCGACTGAATCTCCTATATTAATCCTCTTCATAAACTATATCTATACACTCATGATTAGCTCCATGATATATCATTAATCTCCTCTTAATCTATTGGCGTATCCCCTGAGGATGGACTCACTTGGAAGTCCAAAACGTTGGGTTAAAAAACCCTATAAACAGTTTATTCCCCTATTATCTAAAAATGTCTCCTCACCTGTATGGATTCATTATTTAAAAGCATCCTTATATCTTCTATCATTGTGCTAACAGTGTCTTGTTTCACTTTCAGGGTTACTTGTGCTTTTATTTCAAAGCATTTTATATTAAGCAAATATGTTTCATTTTTTGAGCAATACTTTAAGAGGCACTGGTCTTTCATATGCTTATGCTTATCTCATATGTTGATGGTTATTTCATTTCATATTTCTCATATCATATTTTCTTATAATCTTAAGAAAGTAATCCACTCCACTTTAACATTCTCCTAGAAAACTCACATCTCTTACTTAGTTTTCTTTTAGGGACCACCCCCCATAGCTAGCCTAGGAGATAGCTTAAACAAAGAGAGTGGGAATAGGTGGCAGCCCCTTCTATTATTCCTTGCCACCAACCACACCTTGTGGGGTTGAAAGCTTTTCTCACTAATTGTAGGTAGGTGTAGGCAGTAGGGTTAATAGGTCTCTCAAAGAATCAATAATAATTTTCTTAGCTTTGACCTCATGTTTCTTGTACTTCAACTTGAAAGAAGCAGAAGCGTTTTCCAGAGGCTCAGGTACCTTGCCTTCAACATATTCCCAACATATTCCAAGACATTCTTTTCATCCAAAGTCACATCCAACCTGGTTCTCCAAACAACATAGTTTGATGAGTCATTCAGCTTCCCCTCAATCTTGAAGTATGAGGTGTCAGTTTTTGGTAGCATCAAATGAGATCTAGCCATGAAAATTAGTGGAGGCTAAGGCACATGAGTTCTAAAGAACCCAGAAACCGTTTGGTGAAATTCCACCTGGATTGTATTTTATTAAAATAATTAATAGTTTGAATGGGGTTCCTAAGCCTAAACTTAGGAAAATTAAAATATTAATGGGTATTAACCAAAATATGGGTGAGAATGATCTAGAAGGTGGATCAAGTCAATTTTTAATCTTATTCGTTGATTAGAGACTTAATCTCGACCATTGAAGTCTCAACGAGAAAGGTGTAAGAAGGAGGCTTGGGGTTCATTTAGAAACACACACGAAGAGAACAAATTGATTTGGAGTTCGATTTCTAGGAACTAGGTGATCAGTTGGAGCAGAGGGGCAGGGATAGTTCGGTAGTACTGACAGAGAGGCAGAGAGGAGCTTGTGGAGGCAGCGTAGCAGTTAGGAGGACTGGCACTGGGCCAATCTGGGTCCATGCAGGCCTGACGCAGAGCCAGAAGTAGAAAGATGCCCTCCACGTAGAAAGACGGAACAACCGGGAAACTGTCGGAACTGCCGGGAAGGTTGACGCAGAGGCAGAAGAGATAGTGCAGGGCTGATGTAAAGCCTGAAAGGCTGATGCAGGGCCTATGCAGGGCCAATGCAAAAGTAGCCGGGGTTAGCCAGTCTTGCTCTTGGATCAACTGGAATCTGCTGGGTGAAGTGGGGTAAAGGTAATGTTTTAAAAACCGGAACCAATGACTGGACTGGTCCACCTAATGAACCAAGGTTCGAACCGGAACTGATTGAACCAGGACTGGTCAGGTCTAAATGAACCGGTTTAAAAAAATACATTAAATAATTAATTTTTAATGAAAAAAGCTATTTTTAAGATTTAAAACCATGATTCCAAGCCAATAGAAACTAAATATGCAAGGTTTGCTCATCTATATACCATGTAAAAGTGAATATATCAAAATGGCGTAGAGTGCAATACATATCCACAACAAAATACATAATCAATGAGGCTCTAAATGGCCTCTAGAGTTTGAAAACAATGCTCTAATCTATGGGGTCACTGAACTACTACAAGTCTACATATCAGTGATCAACAACATGATCACTCCTCATCATGATCAAACTCATCACCACTACTAGAAAAGAGATCATCAACATGAGCTACATAAATAATATGCCTCCGAGTTTGAGGACTCCTAAAACTCCTCTACAACTTTAGTAGTAGTAGCAAAAATACACATCAAAACTACAAATCACTGATCAACGTGGTCACTCATGAAACTTATCATTGATTCAACGCTACTAGAAATACATAAACATCATCAACAAGAGATACATGAACATCATCTAGCTCAAAGTCTTCAGACTTGGATTGCTCAACCTTATAACATGATAGAAATTGAAAAGGTTTAACATGCCTAACCAGTGATTTTGGTTTGAGTGAAGGGTTCATCGCCTCAACCTTATAATGTGGTAGAAAAATATTAGCATGCCTAACCAGTTGTTTTCCTTTGAGTGAAGGGTGCATTCTTGTTAAGGCCATGGTAGAGGAGTTCAACAATCAGTACCACCAACATCAACAAAGTTCAACAATCAATGCCACCAAGATCAAGGTTCTTAAAGGGTTTCATGCTCTTGATCAAATGCCAATCTCATACCCTCACGCATGATAGAATCAAATGGAAACGTTGCAAACCCCCAAACCATGAAATCCTGAAAACCATTAAGTCTGCTTAATTTTGAATGAAATCTAAAATTCTAGTTTCTCCATATGAAATCCAACGAGGTCAAAACCACTCTCAAATATCCTGAGTCATTTCATGGTAATGTTAAAAATTTAAGTAAAAGGATGAAAATGAAAATTAAAGGAAATGTCACTTAATCATCCTTTTACTTTAAGAATTTAACATTACCATTAATTGCCAACATTGTTAGGGTTGAGATGTGTCAGGAAACTAAGAGGGTAGGCATGTTTTTCTTGGAGGGACTATTTTTGGAGGAAAGCAACCCCAAATTTCCCTCAAATCAGCTTCAAAACTCACAAAAATGCATTTTGTTGGGGTTATAGTTTCCCTGGCAATAAACCAGCCAGTTTAGGACAAAATCAACCGGTTTGACCACAAACCGGTCGGTTCTGTCCTAAACTGTTGATTTTGGGTAGCATCGGATGTGCTCTAGCCACGAAACTTGGTGGAGAGGCTAAGGCACGTGACATCTCCAATACCCAGAAAGGGTTTGGGCAGATTCTAAACAGTTTGTGAGATATTAAAAAAATTAATATTTTTTATATAATCCCTAAGTCTAAACTTAGGGAAAATAAAATATTAATGTGAATTAATATGAAACTATCTTAGAATGGTCCACAAGTCATGGATCAAGCCAGATCTAATCTTAGCCATTGATTAGGGACTTAATCTCAGTCGTTTATTTGTCAACAAGAAAAGTATAAGAGGAGGCTTGAGGATCACTTGGAGAACACACTGAGGGAGACCAGTCAGTTCAATTTCTAGAGCGGGGTTAGCTGAGAAATTGAACCAGTGGTTTGGTGAGTAGTCAAGAGGTAGCAAGTACAGAACAGAGAGATGGGAGATCAGTGCAGAGGCAGAAAAGGCAGACGCAGGGCTAGCAGGAGCCATGCAGAGGCAACAGAGACTGCGTAAAGCCAGCAGGGCTTGCGTGATCCACGCAAAGGCTGCAGGAGTGATGCAGAAGGCTAGAGAGGTTGTGCAGAGTCTCAACAGGCTAACGCAGAGGGTCTCAGGCCATGCAGAGGTCAACAGGGCTGATGCTGGGTTCAAAAGAAGTGCTGGAGAATTTGTCTATCTGTGGGTAAGCCAATTTGGCACCCTGTTGTACTAGAAAGTTGTTGAATAATAAAATCCTCCCTTGCTGCACCAGTTTTCCCACATTGGGTTTTTCTGGGGACATTAGTCCAAAATATCTGTGTCAATGTGTTGATTCTTCTGCATATGTTTGTTTCTGTATTACAGTGTGATATCTGCAACAATATTTATTTTTAAAGTTGATTGAAGTGATTTCATGACTAACTTATGGTGGAATAAGTAGGAAAGGTAAATTAGTTACTGCAGTGATAGAATTTTCACATGTATCAGAGCAAGTAATCAGAGACAGAAAGGGAAAATCAGTTATGGCTCGAGACCACGATGTAGAGGCATCAACCTCAGGGGACTCACGCAAATTTTCAGAAGATTGCACAAGAGAGAGATTTCGATTTCTCTATGTTGGCATCCAGGCTGGAAGAAGTGGCGTGCATAACAAGCGCTGCATCATCAGAGGTATGGTATATAAACAATGGAGCCTTGTGGCATATAACGGGAATCAAGGAGTGTTTCTCAGAATATCGAGAAGAGGAGATGAACTTTTAGATCACCATGGGGAACAAGGCAAAGTCTACACCAGTAGGGAAGGATACCATAGCTTTTCAGACAAAAGCGGGAGAGCGGTTCCGTGCCACAAATGTGCTGCATGTACTAGGATTGCGGATGAACTTACTTGCAGTGTCACAACTACAAGGCAAGGGCTATGACTTTTACTTCATCAAGGAAAAGGTATACATCAAACACTTGACCTAGAAAAAGAAAGTGCAGATCGGGATCAAAAGTAATTGATTGTATATATTACAACTAGAATAACTGATGGCACTAATAGGCAGTCATGGGGACAAAGACTTGAATAAACTATTGCACAGAAGGATTGGTCACTTGCACCATGGAGCTCTGAGAATTCTCAGGAGCACTGTAATAAGAGTTCCTGATCTGAATACGGAACGCGATGTGTATGCGAGGGATGCGCTCTAGGAAAGTATGCCAAGGCAGCATTTCCTAGGAGAAAACACAGGGCCAAGAGTGTACTAGGATTGATACACTCAGATATCTGTGGACTTATGTCCATCAAAGCTCTCAGTGGTGCCGAGTATTTCCTTACCTTCATTGATGACCACTATAGGTAAACTTGGATTTATTTTCTGAAAACCAAGGATGAGGTTTTCTGTTGATTCAAGGAGTTCAAGGCTCTGGTGGAGAATTTGACTGGAAAGAAAATAAAAGTGTTGCGCTTAGATAATGGTGGAGAGTATGTCGATAAGGACTTCACTGATTATTGCGCTAAGGAGGGCATCAAAAGAGAGTGGATAGTGCCCTACAATCCGGAGCAGAATGGGGTAGCAGAAAGAAAGAACAGGACTATTGTAGAAGCGGCTAGGGCCATGCTGTATGATCAAGATATGCCAAAATTCCTATGGGCGGAAGCATGCAACACAGCTATCTATGGTCAGAACAGGACTCCTCATTGGGCATTGGGCAAGATAACTCCAGAGAAAGTCTTCACTGGGAAGAAGCCTGAAGTTAGTCATATCAGGATATTTGGGAGTTTAGCATATTGCCGCATACCTTAAGAAAAGAGGAAGAAGATGGATCAGATTGCGAAAAAGGGATATCTGGTGGGATATAGCAAAAACGCTAAGGCATACACAATCTATCTTCCAGGGAGCAGGAAGGTAGTAGTGCGACGAGATGTAAAGTTCATTGAGGACAGAGCTTTTAGAAGATCTCACAAAATACCTTCCAAGGAGCAGTCGAAACAGGATGCGTTGGTCATGCCTCTTCAACCAACAGAAGTGAATAATTCTTCCTTAGGTCAGGAAGATTCTCAAGATGAGGAGGAGGAGCGAACAAAAGCACCTGTTGGCAGAGGAAGAACTAGCAGGGAACTTTGTTAGATTCTGTGTGATGCAGAGAACTTCATCGGTGAGCCAAGGAACAGTACGAGGGAGCGAAAAAAGCTAGACAGATATCAGGCATTAGTAGCTCAGGATGGAGAACCTGCTAGCTTCAAGGAGGCAGCTCAACATCAGGTTTGGCTAGATGCGATGGTAGAGGAGTATAACTCCATAATGGTGAACAATGCCTGGGAGGTGGTGTCAAGACCTCAAGGCAGATCTATGGTAGGTTTTGAGATGGATCTACAAGATCAAATATGCTACAAACGGTAGTATTGAGAAATACAAGGCCAGGTTTGTGGCTAAGGGGTATGCTCAAAAGGAAGGGATTGACTATGAGGAAACCTTCGCCCCGGTAGCCAGGTATACATCTATTAGGACTGTGATATCTCTTGCAGCCCAGACAGGATGGGAGATCCATTAGATGGATGTCAAGACGGAATTTCTGAATGGGGTAATAGAAGAAGAGGTATACATTGAACAACTAGACAGATTTGAAACTCATGAGAAGAAGTCTCATGTATGCAGACTGAAGAAAACCTTGTATGGGCTGAAGCAGGCACCGAGAGCATGGTATGGTCAAATAGATGGCTACTTGCAAAAGATGGGGTTTGTCAACAGTGATGCGGATCTGAGTCTCTACTATCTGGTCGTAGAGAACAAGCCACTTATCTTAGTATTATATGTGGATGATCTCTTTCTAACAGGATCATCCAGACTCATTGAGGACTGCAAGAAGAATCTAGCCACAGAGTTCAATATGAAGGATCTGGGACGAATGCACTACTTCCTAGGGTTGGAAGTTTGGTAACGGAAAGGAGAAATCTTCCTTGGACAAGGGAGGTATGCTACAAAAATCCTGAAAAGATTCGGGAGGAGGGACTATAGACCTATGGCTACACCAATGATCACCAATTGGAAGAGGATTGATGAATCAGAAGACAAGGATGTCGATCCCAACCTACATTGGCAGCTCATAGGGTCCTTGATGTATCTGGTCAATACTAGGCCAGATATTTGCTACACTGTCAACACCCTCAGTCAGTTCATGGTGGAAAAAGAGGGCACACTGGGCAACAGCCAAACACGTTCTTAGGTATTTACAGGGAACAGTTTATTATGGGCTCTTATACACCAAGGGGAGGATATCAGGTTGAGTGGATTTACTGATGCAGATTGGGCAGGAGGTTCAGTGGATCGGAAAAGTACCTCTGGGTACTGTTTCAACATTGGATCAGGAATGACCTTCTGGTGCAGTAGGAAACAGAAGTATGTGGCTCTGAGCTCTTCTGAGGCAGAATATATGGTAGCAAGCACAACTTCATGTGAGGCCATATGGCTTAGAAAACTGTTGGTGAACCTATTCAGAAGAAATATGGAGGCGACTAGGATCATGTGCGATAATCAGAGTTGCATCAAACTCTCTGAGAATCCAGTGTTTCATGATAGGTCGAAGCATATTGATATTGTTGAATTTTCTAATTTTACTATATTAGAAACCCTCCATGCACTTTATCTGATTTATTTCTACCTACTTGTTATTTTTCCTTAACAAGTTATTTACAATGTAAATACTGAAAATAAACACTAGTGCATGCTCAACATATTACAGATCAACAATTAAAAGAAACAAGAACAAACACACCACATGACACCATTATTTTTGGACCAATGTCCCCGGGAAAAACCCAATGTGAGAAAACCGGTGCAACTATCTGAGGGTTTTCTTATTAAGCAATATCATAGTACAATCTAGATGCCGAAACTGGCCTACCCAACAAAGAATTTCCTTAGCAGTTATACCTCACAGTTTGAGAGAAATCTCCTAACTGAAACCCCGGAAAATCCTTCCGACAGCTCTTCAGCACAAAACTGCTCCTACAACCCTAGTGTCTGCCCAATATGGACTACGTCAGCTCCTCTCTGTCTCACGCTGGCCCTGCATCAACCTTTCTTTGCCTGCGTCAGCTCTGGGAGCCTCTGCATCAGCTGCACTAGCCCCTCTGGTGCTCTACGCAGCACTTGGCCGCCTCTGCGTGGCCCTCGGTGAGCCCTTGCTGGCTCTGCGTCACCCTCCTTAGCTGCTACGCTGCTCTCCCGATACAATCTCTACCTTCTCTTTTTCTTTGTACTCAATGCCCCTCAGCTGCTCTCCCGATCATTGATTCTATCTCTCTTAGCAAACCCCGCTCTAGAGAATAGAATGACTGATCACTTTGTTGTGTTCTCTAAGTGACCCTCAAGCCTCCTCTTTTACTTTTCCTGTTGACATCTCAACGACCGAGATTAAGTCCCTAATCAACGACTAAGATTAGATTTGGCTTGATCCATGTCTTTTGGATTATTCTAACACAGATTCATATTAATACACATTAATATTTTATTTTCCCTAGGTTTAGACTTATTAGGGACTCCATTAAAAATATTAATTATTTTAATATCTCTTGATCTGTTTAGAATCTGCCCAAACCCTTTTTGGATATTGGAGATTTCATGTGCCCCAACCTCTCCACCAAATTCCGTGGCTAGAGCACATCCGATGCTACCCCAAATCAACAGATATCCGGTGTCTCTTTGTCAGAGACTGTGTCCAACGAGGAGCTGTATAGTTGAGCTACACTCCTACAGGAGAACAAGTGGCAGATATCCTCACCAAGGTCCTTGGAAAGTCAAAATTTGACTACTTCAGGGAAAAGATGGGGATGGTAAAGAACCCCTTTCAGAAGTAGAAATGAGTGTGTTAGTAGCACGTTTGAAGAGGGAGTTGCAGTGCAGATGTAGTGTTGGGAGAAAGGACCAGCAGCAGCACCGATGTAGAGGGAGTTGTCATACAGATGCATTAGTGGCAATGGCAGTGGCAGAGCCATGGGCAGCAGTACAGGATATAGCAATGCAGAGGATGTTGGGCAGGAAGGCTTAGCATCATCACAGGAACCGATGCTGGATGATCAGGGTGATGCTCAATGAGGAGTATTGCTAGAGCACAGTCCTCGCTAAGAGTGAGTGTTGATTTGGGGTAGCATCAGATGTGCTCTAGTCACAAAACTTGGTGGAGAGGCTAAGGCACATGAGATTTCCAATAACCAGAAAGGGTTTGGGCAGATTCTAAATAGTTTGTGAGATATTAAAATAATTAATATTTTTGTTGTAATCGTTGAGTCTAAACTTAGGGAAAATAAAATATTAATGTGAATTAATATGAAACTGTGTTAGAATGGTGTGCAAGTCATGGATCAAGCCAGATCTAATCTTAGCCGTTGATTAGGGACTTAATCTTGATCGTTGATTTTTCAACAAGAAAAGTATAAGAAGAGGCTTAAGGGTCACTTGGAGAACACACTGAAGGAGACCAGTCAGTTCAATTTCTGGAGCGGGGTTGGCTGAGAAATTGAACCAGTGGTTTGGTCAACTGTCAAGAGGTAGCAAGTCCAGAACAGAGAAACGGGAGATCAGTGTAGAGGCAGAAAAGGCAGACGCAGGGCCAGAGGGAGCCATGCAGAGGCAGCAAAGACTGCACAAAGCCAGAAGGGCCTGTGTGATCCATGCAGAGGCTGCAAGAGTGAAGCAGAAGGTAAGAGAGGCTGTGCAAAGTCTCAACAGGTTGACGCAGAGGGTTTCAGGTGACCCAGAGGTCAGCAAGGCTGAAGCTGGGTTCAGAAGAAGTGCTAGAGAATTTGTCTATTTGTGGGTAAGCCAGTTTGGCACCTTGTTGTACTAAAAAATTGCTGAATAATAAAATCCTCCCTTGCTGCACTGATTTTCCCACATTGGGATTTTTCGGGGACATTAGTCCAAAATATCTGTGTTAATGTGTTGATTCTTGTGCATATGTTTGTTTCTATATTACGGTGTGATATCTGCAGTAGTATTTATTTTTAATGTTTATTGAAGTGATTTCATGAATAACTTGTGGTGGAATAAGTAGGAAAAGTAAATCAGTTATTACAGTGATAGAATTTTCACATAAATCGGCTAGTTAGAACCATTTAGGGCAAAAAAAGTCGAAATGAGGAGGTAAATCGGGTTTTTAAGCCAGTTTGACCTGGTGGACTTGCTAACCGACCGGTTTGACCGGTTACCGGTTTAGACCGGCTAGTTTTTAAAACAAACTCACTCATATTTTCCGCTATTGTATTTTCTCTGCCACTGGTTTGTCGGGAGGGAAACCAACATTTGTATTCAAAATTACTACTTAATAATAGAAAACCCTCAGAGTTGTTGCACCGGTTTTCCTGCATTGGGTTTTTCCAGGGACTATTTTGTCCAAATGTAACTGTGTCCTATGTATCTTATTCTTTGCTCAGTTTTCTGTCATGTATTCAAATATTAAAGAAGTGTAGTCTGTAGAAGTAATTTTCTTCAGTATTAAAAGAATAACTTGATAATGTATATTAAAATCAAGTAGGTGAAGTAGATTCAGATTTGCTGCAGTAGGGGTTCCTTGAGGATTAGGAATTTTTACATGAGGTAGTCATCTTGACTAAGACAAATGATCTTTAGATAAGATTTCTTCAAAGGGTGATTGCTCTTGTCTTCTTGGACTTGCCTTTACCTCAACTCTAATTCCATGTTAATTTTCCAATGTTCTATGTTGTAACAATCACTAATAACAATTCTTCTTCCAATAGGAGTCAATTATTTAATATATTTTCAATCACCCAATAATATTAAGCAATTGTTGATAGAACATAAAACCATATGCACAATAGAACCAAGAACAATAGAGACATAAAGTTTTGGTTAAAGACCAGAGAAAAACCCCACAAGCGGGAAAACCCTTTCCAAATTCTTCTTCTATTAAATTGTCATCAAATGTTCAGTAGAGAGATACATAGTCCAAATACATTACAACTTAGTCAAAAGTCAAAGCTTTGACCAAAATAATCAGCTACCCAATATCCAATCCAATATAAGCATAAAAGTCAAATCTGCAATTTTCTGTTAAAGTTAACAGCAGTCAATGCAGCCCTAACCAATCCTTGGTCAAAGGTCAAATCTGCTCCAAAAAGTTCAGTCAAATTGTCAAAGAACGTGGTCTTCCTTGCTTGGTCAAAATCAGTCAAAACAGTCTGAAAAGACTGCCCACATAATTTGACCAATGTCAAGGTTTGACCTGTGGAATCCCTAGCTCAAAAATTGCAGTCAACACTGGTCAAGATGCCCAGAAAAATTTGGTCAAAGTCCCAGTCAACCCGGCCCTCCAAAATAGATCCAAATCAAAGTTAAACATGTTGAGAAACCGGGAGGCTGTAGTTAATTAGATTTCTGTCTTTTGATAACTGATTGTGATTATTTTTACTCATTTTATTACTGTTAGTTATGTTCCATCATCAAACAATTACCAAAACCAAACATTATGAAGATCACAAAAAAGTAGTGGAAACAAGATATAGGCTCTCAGCTAGGGATAAACCCAAAAAATTCTCTTCTTATAGAATCTGATCAAAGTGAGATATCCAAGACCCATGACCATGAACAAAATCTTCCACCTCTAGATGCCAAGTATAACCTTAATTCTTCCATTCCACTCAACAAACTTATCGTAAAGAGATCAACAGCAAGAGAAGTACCAAGGAAAAATTTCCACACATTCCATAAGAAGAAACTCTTCTTCCATCTCAGACTGCAGCCCTCCACTTCCTCTTTCTTCTTCTATGAATTTTTCAGACCAAAAATATCTCGAAGTGTGTGTCCAAATGAGCTCATATCATCTTCTATTTATACTTTCTATAGGGGTGCGAACAAACATGTCCATTGGGGCAGGGCCGATTTGTCATGTAGGTCGACTTGGCATCTAGAGGGGTTTTTGACCCAAAATTACACAATAAAAATTCTTTTTCCTTTTTCTATTCAAGAGGTCCAAATAGGACTTTGACTCTCTGACTTAGCAAAACCTAGAAGCATGAAAAACATGCTTATGTAATAAAATAATAATAATAATAATAATAAAATCTTTTGAGCATGAAACTCATGCTTTGAAAATAATTGTCTTTTTCTTATTTTGTCTTTGACATAAAATATATAATGGTACCATTATGAAGACCGAAACTAGTTACATCTTTCAACACTCCTTCTTAACTAGTGTGGTATTCATAATTGCACAACCAGTACAAGGACTATCTCAAATTGAAATATTCTCATAAGAAGAGGCACAACCAAAGTTCCAATCCAACAAGCATTCTTTTACAGGACTCTCGGTGCTAAGACACCAATCTAAGAGACATGCTGATCTAGGAATGTAGGTACCATCTAGGCTATTCCAACATATACTATTCCAAGGATCTAGATACCGTCTAGGTTGCTGCCAAGGTATCAACCCATCAAGGGATCTAAGTACCATGTATGCTACTGCCAAGGTATCAACCCAACAGGGATCTAGATACCATCTAGGCTATTGCAAAGGTGCCAACCCAACAGACATCTAGGTATCATCTAGGCTTCCTGCCAATATACCAACAGGGATATAGGTACAATCTAGGCTACCTACTAAGGTACCAACCCAACATACATCTAAGTATCATCTAGGCTACCTGCCAAGATACCAACATGGATCTAGGTACCATCTAGGCTACCTGCCAATGTACCTACCCAAAAAACATCTAGATATCATCTAGGCTACCTACCAAGATACCAACAGGGATCTAGGTACTATCTAGGCTACATACCAAGGTACCAACCCAACAAACATCTAGCTATCATCTAGACTACCTGCCAAGATACCAATAGGGATCTAGGTACCATCTAGGCTACATGCCAGGGTACCAACCCTAACATGGATCTAGATATCATCTAGGCTACCTGCCAAGATACCAACCCTAGAGATCTCGATACCATCTAGGCTATCTGCCAAGGTACCAATATAGAGCTTAGCCAAAGCTCCCTCTGTCCATCATCGTCAGGTTATCTAGAGTTTTGCTACTTCTTGTGCCACGTGTTTACTGCCACATGTTTTTCAATGATACTGTCATCCACTTATTCTAGACATTATTTTGTCATTTGCATCCCTGCAACATGTCCTTTCAGGTAGCAAAACCATGTCCTATCAATATTGGGTCAACAATGCCAAGTCAATATAATAACCTCTACTGTTGCTTGCCTCTTCGGAGGTCAAAGTTTCTTGCAGAGCTCATCTTCACATCGATTTAGAGATCTCCAGCCTACATATATCAATCATGTTCTTGGAACAAACTAGTCAACAAGCTTCAAATATTTGATTCAAGATGGATTCTATATTGTGCAAGAAACTTCAAATTGGCAGATCGATTTGGCTGAGTAGGGGTTTGATTTAGCTTCCAGAGGGCAAGAGAATCACTACCAATGACAGTAGCAGGCAGGATGTTTGACTTAGAGGCAGAATCCAAGAGTGCGAGTTATAGGCTTCACAACATGTGCACAGGGTTCTTGGACAACCATTTGTTTTAGTATTGTTGCATCGGGATTGCCTGTGGAGGAGGGAGAAATTCCCTCAATAATTTTGCCTAAATTTCTTGTTGAGGATTTCCAAGCTTTCGGCATACATATTGTACTCATAATTTTCACTGTTGCATTATAATTTAGAACCCTCATCTGCTGCATCGGTTTTCCTGCATTGGGTTTTTCTGGGGACATTTGTCCAAAAATAACACTGTCAATTTTATTGTGTGTGTGCTATCATTTTCTTAGTTTCCAATTTATTTCCGCAACATATTTTATTTGTGAAGAATTGTAGTGTGATTTATTTGTTGTTTGTCGTAGCAAATAAACTGCACAATTAATCAGTTAGAAGAATAAATTTCCAGTTGCTACAATTTAAGGAAATTTCACATGGTATCAGAGCAAGTTTGACAGATTAGGAGCTTACTAGCAAAGAAGAAGAAATTTTGCAGCTTCAGAGGGAGTCTCTGAGCAAAATTTCAGGATCTATGCAGAAGCCTGTCAGGCAGTGCGAATTGCTGGGAAGAGTTTGATTTTCAGTTGCAAGTGGTAGAAAAAGTTTGAACAAGCCAGAGGCAGTTCCAACGGGCAATGGTGTAGCCAGAAAGTAGTTTCAGTGAGCAAATTAGACATTTTTTGTTGATTAGATCTGGCCGCAGTTGGTTTGCAGAAGTGTTTGCAGTAGAAGATCAATGTCAGGTGAAAGAGAAAAGCACACAGAGGAATTTTTCCCATAGGGTTTCCAGAGTCAGTTTTTTGGAGGAAATCCTTGATTTGCAGTTGTAGGTGGCAGTAGCGGCTAGCAGAACTACACATTCTAGGAAGTAATTTGCAAGGAGCAGAGCAACAATCAAGCAGGAAAGGAGGAGATTCTTGTTTGTTTTCCCAGTTGTGAATTTTGCAAAAATGGCCTCAGCAGGACTTCGTGATCAGGATAGGCTAGATGGAGCCTCGAATTTTTGTATCTGGAAAGCCAAAATGTCTTTCCAACTAGATGAGCATGGTCTGAAGATGTACGCAGAAAGAGCTATAGCCATACCCACAAACCTGCAATAGCTAGAGAACCACGAGATGGAGATGGCCAAGGCAAAGCGGTTGATCCTTGATGGCGTTCGGGATCATATAGTCTCACACTTAGCAACAAAGAATACGGAAAAGTAAATGTAGGATAAAGTTGCCCAACTTTTCCAAAATCCTTCGGAAAACCGTAAGATGTTCTTGAAGGAGAAGTTGAGACTCACCAGGATGAATAAGGTTGAAGGAGTTACTCCTTATCTCACCAAGATTCAGAATGTCTGAGGCGATCTTGCTACAGTTGGAGAAGCACCTCAAGAGAGTGAGTTGGTGCATACAACTTTAAATGGTTTCACCCTGGAGTGGGCCACTTTCATCCAAGGTATCACTGGACGAGATGAGCTACCAAGTTGGGATTGTTTGTGGGCAGAATTTACGCAAGAGGAGATGAGGATTTCTCTAGTGAAGAGCAATATCAGTGGTAGTAGTAGCAAAGGACTGAAGGGTGTGAAGGAAGAGGAGAACATAGCCCTTGCATCAAAGGGGAAGGAGAAGAAAGGTCCTAGTCAGGGACAAGGCTCACAGGGAGGACAAAAGAAAAAGAAAGGTCTATCGAAGATCAAGTGCTTCAAGTATGGTGAGTTTGGTCACTACAGTACCCAGTGTTCGAAGAGGAAAAAGGACAAAAAGGAGTAGGATAAAGCAGTAGCTTTGATAGAGATCGACAATTTGTCTTCTAGATTGGAGGATGAATTCACACTATATGTAGCTATATCTCCAGGAGAGAAGTGGGGTGACATTGAATTTTAGTCACCAGAGTTGCAGAGATTTGTGTACGGTCCAAGGAAGACTGCATTGGATAGGTGTTTCTTCTTGGATCATTACCTTGGCTACGAGGGCCCACAATATTCAGTAGCAGATGGATAAGTGTTCAGGATGGCACAGCCAGATCTTGAGAGATAGTTGCAGTACTAGTTTTAGCCAGATGCTGAAGGCCACAAAGTAGTAACAACGTAGACAGTTAATCAGTGGACAGTGTAGAAGCTTGTAGTAGTCAAAGTTTCAGGAAACAGTTGCAGATCCAATCTAGAGACAATTGATTCAGAGTTTTTGTTCTCAGTTGCAGCAACAACAATAGCATGAGATCAGTTGCAGCACAAAGCAGAGTTGGTAGCAGTATAGGTGGTACAGTGCAGTGTCAGCAGCAGCGCAAGTGCAGTATGGTTCAACTACTTAGTGGCAAATGAATTAGAGTTGAACAGTAGTTAGTGGGCAATGGTAGTTTTTCACATTTGTCAGACATCAACAATGTGTATGGGAGGATGTTATGAGACTGTAGAACACCTTCCTCGGTAAGAGGGAGTGTTAGCTTTTGTAGCATCTAACAGGTGTTCTAGTCTCGACTTAGGTCGAAGAGGCTAAGGAACACATGAGCTCTAGAACCCAAAAAAAAGTTTTAGGAGAAAACACCTAGAGATGTCTCAATTAAGTTAATTAATCAATAATTAAATATTTCCTAAGTCTAACTTAGGAAAAGTGATTAGTTAACAAGAATTAATTGTGAAAGGTAAGATTTCTCTAGAAACTCACATGGATCAATGTAGAGATGATCTTAATTGTTGATGGGGATCTAATCATGGTTGTTGGTGAGCCAACGTTAGATTATAAGAGGAGGTCAATAGGGTTGGAGTAACACACACTTGAGAGGTCGATTTCCTTGGCAAATAGAGCATCCAATAGTTGAGGAAAGAGAGTTTGAGCCAAAAGAGAAGCAGAGATAGTGAGTCGGGAGGAATATTTCCAATTCCAGAGAGGCAGTAGCATGAGGCTGAGTTATTCCACTAGAGGTTGTGCAGGGACATCGTAGGAAGCTTCAAAGTGACAGATTGATTTGGTTGAGCAAGGGGGTCCATTCAGCTTCTAGAGGTCAAGAAAATTTTCTAGGGGGCCGAAGTATCACTTCCAATAGCAATAGTAGGCAGGGCATTTGACTCAGAGGCAGATTCCAAGAGTGCGAGTTACAGGCTGCGCAAAGCCCTGTGCAAGGGTCTTGGACGACCTGTTTTTCTGAGTAGTGTTGTGTCGAGATTTCTCGTGGAGGAAGAAATTCCTTCAATAATTTTGCCAGAATTTCTTGTTAAGGATTGCCAAGATTTTGACATCTAGATTGTACTCAGAATTTTTAGTAAGTGTGTATCTCCCCCTACCGAGTATACCCCATTATGCATCCTACCCACAAGATGGGCTTGTAGGGATTTCCACCCATCTGGCCAATGGGTGTGGAGACTTGGGCGTGTTTGATCCTTGCCTCTCATGGCAAGTGTGTATCTCCCCCAAGTGCCTTGGCTTGTGTCTAATCCTTACCTCTTATGGTAAGTGTGTATCTCCTCCCAAGGTAGTGGATGCTAGTGTTCTACTACTTGACTCTTGAGGGTCAAGGTGGGAAAATTAGAAAACAATAGGATGGTTGTGATCCTTACCTCATGGTAAGTTGTTACCTTCCTATTGTTCTTGGGTATAGGGTGGTAGCTAAAGCTCCCCTATGATGATTCTTCTTCTTTAGATCAAGACATCATTGTTCAACTGATTATCAAAGTAATCTAGTTGAGACAAGATGTGATGAGTTGAATATCTTGTTGATGTAGATGAGATGAAGGTCATGGGACTTGACTTGGAAACTAGTAGGGTTTGGACGATCTAATTGATCTCCCTTAGCAACAGTTGTGGGTTTTTCTTCTTCTATGAGATGAGATGAGATAAGATGAGATGAGTTGAGTCATGATGCTGCAGTCCTGTACATCTGAGATGAAGTTTATGATGAGAATGGAAATTCCACGCTAGCTGAGAGGGAGTGTTAAATTTGACAACTAGGAGAAACTCCCTAGCCCTTCTTCCCACATTTGATTAAGCAAAAGAAATGTTATTGCAAGTAGTTATATATAATAAAGGGAATTTAATTTCTCATCATGTCGGCTTCTATTGGAGGGAAACATTCAAATACAAAATTCAAAATATCAAAGTCGACTTCTCTTTTGAAGGACTGCTTTCTCCCATCAAATAAGTATATATTATGATTATTGCCTAGCTCGATAGGCAACATAAAGGATCTCTCTTATCTATTTCTAAGGTTTGGTTGCAATTTCGGGGACTTGTAACTACCAGTAGCTCGCACCTACGTACGGGGCTCAAATTTCTTTAAAGGATGGCGTCTATCTGTGTGACTCAATGATTCTATGGCTCATAATGACTGTGATTCTTATATCTGTGACTCGTTTTGTTTATGGTCCGTATGCTCCTTTGATAGCTACGCATTTTAGTATGGTCCACTTACCCTTGTGATGGCAACACATTTCAAATGGCAACTCATTTAGTATGGTCTGCATAATCCTATGATGGAAACACATTTCAGTATGGTTTGCATACATACTCTAGTGATGACACGCAACAAGTATGGCATCGCAAATCTTATAGTGGCTCAACATTATGTATGGCTCATCTATTCTAAGGTATCATATATATTCTATAAGACATCGCACTTGTTCCTGAGTTGGCTCATTTACTATCTATGATTTGCTTATCTTCTTGGACTTAGGTCTACAGTAGATCTGTGTACATTGGTTCCCTTCTTATCATGTGGCTTGGCATTCATATTCTGTGGCTTTGTCTTTATGATGGCTTGCATGCTTTCTCTGTGGTTCGATTTTATTCTAAGTGGCTTAGGGTCATATGACTTATTATGGACAACCTATACTCTGTGGGTCGACTTCATGATTTGTATATATTCCTGTTATACTAATTCTTGTGGATCGATCTTATGAACAACATGCTAGTTATGGCTTGTATACATTTATGTGGATAGAAGTCATGACTTGCTTTTTATATCTCTGTGGGATCGTCGATGTATATATATGTATATTATGACAAATACCCTAATTCATATGATAGTATTGGACAACATCATCTCCTGTAGATATGGCATGTGATAGTATGTATGGCCCTCGATAAGGCTATGGAAATAATATTTACTATGGCAGTAAGGATAGTGATCCATATGCATGGCAGTAACCTTGATATGTGTCTTGGAAGAAACCCTAATGAATGGATATGGTAGTGACATTGATGACAATGATGTATGAGAGTGGCAAGGATGTATGGAAGCTTGTATGATAGTGATCTTCTATGGCACATTTGATAGTGTTCCTCTACAGTACATATGACAAAGCTCTTCTTTGATACATGTGACAGTGATCATGATATGACCCTTATGGTAATGACCTTGCTCTTATATCATTGCAGTGACCTTGGATAACGATCTTACTCATATGATGATGACACTTATCTCTATGACATGGATATTGTTTCTTGCAATGATATGGCAACAACTCTTTATGACGTTGAGTTCACAAGCAAAGTTGTGAATTGACTTGGATTGGCCCTAGGAGACTTGATGAAATTGTTGTATCTCTCATTGTACTTTGTATCTCAGATGAACAATTGATGAATATCTAATAGAAGTAGAATCTGGTTGGGTTTTCCCCGTTTTGGGGTTTTGCCCTGGTCTTTGACCTAAATTCTGGTGTCTTTATTGTGCATGCTTTTCTTCTGTTGGTCCTTATTGTTCTACTGCAATATTGATGTTATTGTTGTTTCTATATAATTGCTAATGATGTTTGATGTAATGGGGTGAATGCATATGTTAATGATGAAAAAGTTTAAAATAAATTATCTACAACAAAGAACAATATAGCCCTAAAAAAAATTAACATGCGAGTCACTGCAAAGAGGCCAGTGTGATTGCAGAAGGAGATAGAGTGTCTCCAACATATTTTACCTGTAGATTTCCGAAGGTTCGCCAGTTTGGCAGCCAATTGTAAATTTCTCAAATTACTGCATAATAATAAAACCCTCATTTGCTGCATTGGTTTTCCCTTCAGGGTTTTTCCATGGACATTTGTCCAAAAATAATGGTGTCATTTTTGTTTTGTGTGCATCTATTTCTCAGTTTCATATTTTATATTTCCGCAGTGTTTTTATGGTGAAGAATGCATCATTGATTTAATTGTTATTTGTCATTAATAATTAACAGAAGACAAATAAACTACTAACAAATAGAATATTAAACTCCAGTTGTTGCTTTCAAGGAATATTCACACCCTTTGTTAACAAGCTTGGTTCACTTAGATGCACTAATGATTAATTGTACCTAATGGTGAAGATGCAACACTGGACATTATGTGTGATTGGCAGGTGGTTTTCATCATGGGTTGGGCAACTTAACTAGGACCCAAGTCCACTAGAGGAGCATTATGACACCTTACAGGTGGAGCATTGGGAGCCATGTGACTCTTATCACTTGAAGAGCATCATTCCATTCCATGGGCACTTACAACACCCCAACAATTTGTGCTTTGCCCCACACTATTCATGAGATGATGGACTGGGACTAACATGCCCCTAGTCGACTTAGCAACATATAGATGGTTTGGCAGCTTATTTGAGGCCTGCTGCTACAAAAACTAAAGGCCTTGTAAAGAGGCAAAAGCTAGAGGGCATAACAACACTTGGGACAGAGACCCACTATCACCCAACCTAAGTCCCCTACTCTTCTCCAATTTTAACTGAAGAGAGGAGTCCCAGTATTACTCACTTGTGATAGATTTGTGTCTATGATAGGTTTTAAGTGAGGAAAGGTGGCTTATTCAATGGAAAGCTTCAACGAAAGTATGAGCTTTGGGAGAAGCTAGTAAGATTTTCCACGAAAAAACCCTTTGAAAGATAGCTACACGAGACCTGGGGTTGAGATATATGAGGAGATATGAGTGCCTCCAAGGTCAAGGTAGATAAGAGAAAAGGAAATGTATGATCTACTTCAACAAGTACTAAAGCACATACCTTCAAAGAAATCCCGAAGTTGAAGGATTAGCTTCTAGGGTTCCCTCTTGATGTGATGGCTAGGGCATCAAATTTACAGAGAAGCCACCGTGGGAAATTGACTAAAACTTGAGGATCCCTAGAGGAGCCTCCCTATCCTTGAAGGGACAAATTTTTAGAAGAGAAAAGGAAGGTGAATTTATGTGTGACCACCAAGGGACTTCAACTAGTGCCTAGACCATTGGGAGCATGGAGTCATGGATGCTTATAATTGGCTAAATTGGCCTTTAAGGAGGCTAAAGGAGGAAGCCCTAGTTACCCCTTTAAACAATTACCTTCTTTAGCATTAGTTAATGAAGTTTCATGGATTTAAATGCAATTATTATCCACTAGGAACATTCTTTCCACATCATCCATGAGTAACACGTGCAAAATTTCCCAAGATTAAAATTTTGAAATTTTTTCAATAAACAAGGTGTGAATTCTTATCAAGAGAACAAATTCCATGGATTAAACATTATTTACAAGATAATTTCACCATAAAGAAACACTTACAAGGCAATGTAGAGTATATCCATTCATTAACAACCCATTAGAAGCTCCAAAAAGATAGCAAGATAGATCCAAACATCAAAGTAAATCCCAAAGACATCTAAAAATATGCTCCAATTGCAAGTTTGAATTCGTTAATTAGGCGAAAAATCCAAGTGATGATGATTTGAGATGAGAGTAGATCTCATCTATTTATACAAATGTTATGAGTTCAAAATTTAAGTGACAAAGCCCCTCCATATGCGTAATATGCTAAGTAACCCACCCATGGTTACAAGCCAACCATGATACCTTTAAAATTAAATTCTCCTCCTAAACCCACTGTCATGTCCCCATTTTTATTTTCTTCTATGGTACAACCAGGGTGGATTTCCAAGGTATGTGATGGTCAAGCCGCAAGAGCAGGATTACATCATCAAGGGTCCTGAGGAAGTTTTGAGGAGTTTTTATAGGATCCATTGGAATTCACTTGACATATTCCATCATCCGCATAGCTTGCCTTTCATTTCGTTGCATTTTGACAACTTTAAAAAAATAGCATTATTATGGCACCTAACTTAATTAATTATGCTCAAGGTAGTATTTCGGGAAGATTATTTGATGGGACACCTCAGTGTAATAGCTTGTTAGAACCGGAAGGAGAAGGTCTATAGGATGGGATGGTTAGAAGTGATTTTCAGTGACCTAAGGAGGCATGGTGGCCAAATTACCATTTTCCCACATAAAAAAAGAATATTTTGATTGAAATAAAAAGAGAGAAATGTGCTCAATGATTAAAATAATAATAAAATAGGAGGTTCTAGAAGGGTCCATCAAATTTATAAAAGAGGAGGAGGCCACTGGAGGACATCTTGGATTTGACCTTTCTTCTTGCATGAGAGTTTTGAGAACCCAGTTCTCTACTTCATTGTAGCCCCAAGGCGGAAACCCTTAGGTGACTTAGTGAGATTGGGCGAGTACCCATCTCCCCTCGGTGAATTCATCTAGAATTCATAGGAGAGCTTAGCAGTGGTAGTTCAATTCAGTTTTGGTGGAGGGCCATTGCAGCATTAGAGTAGATTCTTGAGGCCAGTTCTATCTTAGCTATATCAGTTGTTTCAGCATGTAAAACCCCATTTTATATATTATAAATAAAGTTGAGATTATTTTTGCTCATTATTGTTATTTGCAATTCTATGTTACTAAATTTTATCTGGAAATCTTCTGTTTATGAATGGAAATTTTATCTGAAGTATTTTTGAGTTAAAATTTCGAGAAAACCCCAAATTTTTGCATTTGGAACATTACACCCATGCAATACTGACGTCATGCATGCGTGGAGGCCTAGATGGGCAGCGTTGAAGCTTCTTGTGCTAGAAACATGGGAGAGGGCCTAAAAAATCATGATGAAGATGGTCATGCCCTCCATATTCTGTAAAACATCTCCAAACCCCTATTTAGGCTTTGTGGGCTCCAAATGGGTCTCATGGGTCTACAAGTGGCTCAAGATCAAGTTGATGCTCCATCAATGAGAGCTACAAGATGACACATGACCTCCCATGTGTCCCTAGGATAGACATAACCTCCTTTGGGCCTTGGATCGGCTGCCAAGTGTCAAGTACAATGTGTAGCCAGCTAGGGCATCCTAGTCCAAGTCTATCACCATCTCGAATAAGTGGGGCACAAACAAGCAAATGGTGGTGTTGAAGAAGCCCATGGTGTGGCAATCAATGCTCTGCATGAATGGAGGCTGATGGTGCTCAATGCTCACCTTACAAATACCATTGTTGTAAAGACTGTAAACTGAAAATTTCAAGATCCGAAAACTGAAATGCAGAACCGTAAAAATAATGAAAAACTTACCTGGACTGCTGTCGACTGGTTTTGCTGTCTGCTCCTGTTCTCTGAAGCTGAATCGATTACTGGGAAACCAATTCCTCCCAGCCAATTCAGCAAGCTTACTGCCCCCGTGCCCAGAACCTCAGGTCAATCAAAGCTACTCTCGTTCCTGTTCTCGATCTTCCTCTGCCCTCTCCTCTTCTAAGTTTTCTCCCCCCCATCCTCGGCTCAATCCAGTGGTTTTATATCAAGGTTGGCGGTGGCCGCCTTCGGCCACCGCTGTTGCAGCTCTCGACACCTCTCGGCATGCATATCTCCTTAGATATTTTCTGATCGGATTTGGTTGCTGTCGACCGTGCATGAGGTTTCATTGTTTTATGAGTTAATGACCTTTATGAAATGTCATGTCCTATGTTTATATAACTCCATTCCTTTATATTTATTATAAACTCTGTTTATGTTTATTTACTTATTATAAACTTTCATTTTTTTTATGAATTTTAAACTTTATATATTATAAAGTTTCAACTTTATATTAATTTATAAAATTTAACTTATATTATTTTAAAGTATATTACTTTTATTATTTAACTTATATTAATTTATAGCATTTACTTTATATTATTTTAACTTATATTACTTTTATTATTTAGCTTATATTAGTTTATATCATTTAATTATTAAATCACTTAACTTAGATGGGTATGAAAATGGGTTGTTACATACACTCCCCCTTCGGAAAACTTCGTCCCGAAGTTAGAGTTTAGGCTTTAGGGTTTTTATAGACAATTCTGGCTCCTTCCAAGTTCCCAAGCTATTCTAAAATCAACCTATCCTTCCTAATCTCTTCCGCTCCCATCCTATCCGTCCTCTACTGGAGTATGCCATGACGTCAGTTTCACTGACTCAACCATGCATAAACCCTAAGGCGACAGCGTCGGTTGTACCGACCTGATTCCCAGTAGGCATCCGGCAGTCATCATCACACGTCTAGGGGAGCGTGACTCGCACAGTCCTCCCATGACCCCAGGGTTGGAGGATAAACGGTGGGCAACACCTCCACCCCTCCCAGTAGAACTTAGGGTGAACACCCTATCATAGAATTACTTGGAGCTTTAATTGTTTTGAGGTTCTGTCATCACGTGGTTTTCCAGTAATCGATTCAGCTTTACTTTACCTGCAATTATACACTCACTCATGCATTCGGAAAATGTGCATTAGCATATCCAAACAACCCATGTAATATTTAGTATAACATATTTTACCATTTTTCTATGCATGTCCTTTGAATTCAATCTAAAAATGTAGTTGTTTCCCGAGTTCTATTGATCATTTTTGACATGTAAAATAAAACAAGTTACAACATCTAAATTTCCATTAGAAGTAAAACCCTTTAACTCGCTTAACTTTCCTTTGGCAACTATCATTTAAGAAAATGAACCACATATCGTTTTGGTATCCACGTACCAGCAAAATTTAAACATAAATTATGTCATACAATCTTATGTTTAATTATAATCATTCAAAATGGTTCTGGTTCTCTGATTGCAATGAAGTAAAATATACACAAAACATAGTTTAAAATCCTTCAAAATTGACATAGCCTAGGGTATCTTTGACATATGTCCTCTGTATTTTCCCAAGTTGCGGATCCAGGACTATACTTGTCCCATTGGACCTTAACTTGGTCCACCAGGCGGTTCCTGAGCTGTCGAACCCTACGTTCCAGAATACGTAAAGGTTCGACCGATATTACTCCCT